>JAOVVF010000048.1:19880210-19896746 GCA_028565595.1 Duopalatinus emarginatus
AAGTTTATTCACTCACTTAGGCTGCGTCCGAAATCGCATACTTCCGTATGGCGGATGTAGTGCATCCAAGGCTGTGCATATTGCTCGCTTGCATACTGGAATTGTGTACTGCTTTAACGGTAAAACAGTGCACACTGCCTCGAATTCAGTATGTACTGCTTGAGTACGCGATTTCGGACACAGCCTTACCTTTACTGAAGCAGCGCACGGCAAGCCTCAACATGAACTACGGGTGAATTGCAGGGCCAAATTAGAATTCGCGTTAACTGCCCTATTTTTTTAATCGCGATAATTTAAGATGGCGTTAATGCATTATTACTGCGTTACTTCGACAGCCCTAGTTTTTACAATATAAGAAGTTTTGAACATGCTCTGACTTCATTACCTTCATTACCAGATTGTCACTGGACAAGGGTTTGAAGTTCTTCGGAGGGTCTATGTGGACTTTGAGGGGATCAGCCTTCGCAGGAAATTTTTGACAGGACTAGAACCAGAATATATTAATATGATGATTGGTAAGCATCTTAGTGCCAGTAAGAGTTTATCCAAGTGCAGATCCGATCTGGTGGTTGTTCTGTTGTGGTTGCTGTTCACTGTTCTGTGCAATCATGTTTTTTGTTTTTTTTTCTAATGTTCAGGTTCTCTTCAAGTCAAAAAACTTGGGAGGCTCAATGAATTGTCAGCTTGTCATGGAAAACTTTTTCCAGTGGGATATGAGTAAGTAATTTTTTATTCTTACTATTTGTCATTTGTACTTATATGCAAATAAAATTGTGAAAGTGCTTCAGATGCAAAGCTGTAGATAAGTGTGGGTATTTGAAGAAAGTTTTTTAACCACCCATATGTAATAATGCACATCATCAGTATGCTGAAATTTACAGTTGCGTTTTTTGCTCAGGAATGCTTGCAGACCTAAAGTCAATACTGTAAATAAACATTCCTTTATAGCTGCAAGTAAGCACATGCTCTGTAGTGAACAGCAGGCGAGATGCTGTAGTGTATAGTAAAGTTACCCTGATAAACAGTATGTTTTATTTTCTTAGTTAAAGCCCATGTTCATGTTTTGAAAGTGAACACATCCATGGCTTTATCTGTATTAAATCAAACCGATAATCACCCAACTTGATTCGCATGTGAAAGTAAAACTGAACTACACTTTTGACCACGGTGCAGTGGAATTGACCTTCGCATTTGAAACACACACATACACCCTAGTGAACACACACTAGGGGGCTCTGAGCACAATTACCCAAAACAGTGGGCAGCCTCTATCCTCAGCACCTTGGGGTTTGGTGCCATGCTCAAGGGCACTTAAGTCAAGTCTTGTCTGTTGTGGTGCTCGAACCTGGGACCTTCTGCTCCCAAGGCTGGTTCATTAACCACAGGACTATGGCTGTTTCGTGCCAATTCAATTCAGTTTTATTTATAAAGTGCTTTTAACAATGGACATTGTCCCAAAGCAGCGTGTTCAGCGATTCCCGATACTGTTGTCTCAAGCCTGGTGTTGTACTTTTGGGACAGGATGTCCAAAATAATTATTGTGATTCTTGTAGCGTAGTTTTGACTGACTTTTGATTTTTAAGTTTGGAACTTTTAAACCGTAATTTCTTCAATAGTGTCTGCCTGAAACATTCTTATAAATGCTTGATATCAGCACTGAACTTGCTAATAATGCTTAATGCTGATTCTGTACTTCACTTAACATAGCTTTAGTTTTACAATAACGTGTAATGTTTTATCAGGTGTTCTCGGTGGTACTGGAGCACACGTAACCCACGTCGCCGCTGCAAATACACATGTCGGGTCACAGAGGTACGACCACCAGTTCAGGAGAAGCCAGTAGAAGAACTGGCTGACCGGGGGGAAAATCGCACAATTGCTCACAGTCCATGTCCACAGTCAGGTCTGTCTCAAAACACATGGGCACAGGATTCTGTGATGTATTGATTGCTTTAAATTTATTCTGAAAATATATATATTTTTTATTAGAATCTGAAACTACAGAGGGAGATGTGACACCAGCAAATCCAAGTTTAGTATCTCCCTTTGCAAAGCCAGACTCTGGAACTCGACCCAAAATTTCAGCCTACTCACTAAGCAGAAGACCAGCTGGAGGACTGTCTAGACCACTACCATCTCCAGGTCACCTAGCTTTGTTTTATGTTTGGCTTGGAATTACTGTAAATTTGCTATTTTCATTATTTTTGGTGGCTATGGTCTGCCATTTTGGAGCTACAGCCCAACTGATGGCCTGTTTGGTTGTCTAAAATAACAATATATATATTTTTTTTTCAGGCACAGCCCCTTCCAAGCCCCACCACATTTTGACTATTAGTGATCTTGATGACACCCGCAGACTTCGGCGACATACACCACAGAATACTGGTATTCGTGGACATAACTCTTGCCCCTCTTTGGGATCTCCAACTAGCTCAAATAATCTTCGAACTGGAGGTTCCCATCACTCAAAAACGACCCAGCCTACCTCCCCAATTTTCCCGCTTGGTGCTACTGAAAACTTGTTGACCTCCTCTTCAGCCCGCCCTGTCAGTCGAAGCGCTTCCTCTGCCCGGGGTCCCGGAATTCTGGCACCCCATTCTACCTCAGGACTGTTTCCAGAGCCAATGTGGCATGGTGGCACTGGCAGCACCCCTCCATCTAACAGATCCCTCTCTTCGCCTACCCACCTTTCAACAAGACCAAGGTTGCCTTTTGACCTTAATCAGTTGGACTCTGAAGAACTGCCACATAATTTCATGGCATCACCAAAAGAACTGCCTGCAGAAAATGGAACCTCACCCTTAGGGGACACAGTGGATCCACAGAGGGGTAGTCACCTAGTCACTGATAAGGAATTCCCCTTTACTCCCTTTCCGCTGGATTCGGACCTAACTGTCGTATCCGAGCTTAAAACCGAGCTTGAAATTGAAGCAACAGTGCTAAACGAGGGGGTTGCTGTGAACTGTAGTGATCAGATTGTTGTTGAAGGCGATGAGTTTTGGGGTCGGGATGCAGAGGTGTCTGCCCGAAGATTACGTCATACTGCAGAAGACTGGGGTAATAGTTCCTCTGATGATGATATGGGGAACTATTTTGACTTTTCCCGCACTATAGTAACTTGCAAAGCCCCAAGAGAAGCCTCAAAGACACCCCCTTCTGTCTCTAACAAATCAATCTCACAACTAGACGGTGTAGATGATGGAACTGAGAGTGATGCCAGTGTAACAAGCAGTAATACCCAAAATCTAAAGAACCCAAGTCAGGTTCAGAAACCATCTCAGGCTCTTGACAGTCAGCATCATAAACAGTGGAATAGTAACGGGGTATGCGTGGAGCTTCCGAGTCGTAGCAGTCAGCTCCAACCACCAGCCAAACCGTTTGGCTCGCTATCCTTAGTTAGTACTGTTGATCAAAGTTCTAGTAGCCCAACACACTCTGAGATTGCACAAGCGACTATGGGTTACACAAAATCAAGCTTCCCAGATACATATCAGAACACTGACTTTATTGGTCAGACATTTCAGTCAAGTCCTGTGGTGCCCCTGCAGGAGACCTCAACAGATTTTGTTGCGACAAAGGAAACCGATACAGCGTTTTCCACTTTGGAGGATGACATCCAAGAATACAGTTTGCCTGCAGATCTGGGGTTACCTATAATGCTGGACAGATGTGACCCAACCTCACCTAATAGCTGTTTTACTGAACTGGTTCCAGTTAAGGATGATCCTCAAATAGATTTACAAGAATCCACAGAGTCAAAGGAAATGTACTTGGATCACAACAGCGGTCACTTTGTTTCCTCCATTGACGGTTCTATGATTTGCCCAAATAACTTGCCAGAGGGTTCAACAGAAGCGTCCTTCACAAACCAAGATCAAGTTGAGTCACAACCGACTTGCACATCATTTACAGAAACAGACAGTGCTTCTGCAGTTCAGTCCTCTTCATGTTTGCAGCCTGCTTTTATGGCGTTTGCTAATTCATCATCATCGTCTTCAAATAATACTTTACACTCTGCCCATACCCCTGAAAACAAGACTATCCTCCCACCAGTGGAGAGTTTTCGCAGCAATTTGCAGTCACCTTCAGACACAGGCCAACAATCAGTCACAAAGGGAGTGATTGCTGCTGATGTGGCTACTCAGCCTGATTCAGTGATTCAGGCACAGTCAGGCACTAGTGTAGCCCTTGCATCACTCAGGGCAGTGCCATCCCCTGTGTACCCCACTTACACACAACCTGTAGGTGCAGCGACAGTCAGCATAGTCCCATCTGTAAACTCCCAAACATCTGCTCAGTGCCGTTCACTGTCCTCCATTATTCAAGCAGCTCAGTGTCCTGTTGTTGTTAATGGTTTTAGCTCTCTGCCTGCGCAAAGAGAAGCCACTCCTGGACGTACCATTTCCATAAACTTTTCAACTCCAAGACCAACAATGGAGCCTCAGCAAACAGTGACTCAAGCATTACCAGGTCATGCAATTCTCACTGTGAAGGAGGTGGGTGGGCCCAATGTGGATCCAACCCCTCATGTTTTACTTGTTAATCGCCTCGGCCAAATTTTTGTCAAAAATCCTGAAAGCAACACTTTCCAGCTACCCAGTCCAAACTCGCCTTCCTACAACTGTGTTACACAGATTGCCAGCCTTCTCCAAAGCAATGCTCTTTCTGCCACTCTGGCAGCTGCGGGCAATTTGCCTGCAGTTGCTGGAGCTGCCATCACAGCCCAAGTTCCCCGAATGGTAACACCTGCAGTTCAGAACTCCAGCACCATCACGCAGCTCCTCACTTCCAATAGCAAAGTAACAGCAACACCATTGGAAGCCCAGAAAACAATCCGAAATGCAAAAGAACCTGCTGACGGCTCTGTTCCTGGAATAAAAAAGTCACGGAAGAAGAAGGAACTCTCAACACTTCGGAAAATAAAGTCAACTCCCGTACCTGGGTCGTCTGGCAAGTCAGCAGACAATCATGCTGAGAGTGCTCAAGCTATTATTAACCAAGCTATGGCCAGCTACTATGACCCCAGTCGAAATGCTAATAAAATTTTGAGTCCTACTTCACCTTGTAACACCATTGCTAGTGGCATAGCCCAGTCACCGAGTACCATCGTTCTACCACCAGGTCTGCTTGTTGAACCGGAGTCCACAAACTCCTCACCGTCTACCCCAAGCTCAGTATCTTCTCGACCAAAGCAGGTTCGAATGAAAAGAGTGTCCTCTCTCTCTGATCGCATTGCCACCAAAAAATCCAAGACTGACTTTTTGGAGCCTGAACATTCCAGTGGCCCAGAAGAGCAACGCAAAATAATTTCAGCTGCTGCCAGGTAAGAAAGAGGATTTTTTTTCCATCTGTGAAATCCAAGAGTGTTCTAAGCTATAATAATGAGTATTAGGGATGCAGTAAAGGGAGAATTTTTGGCTGAAGCCAAAACCGGAAGAAAAAAAAAAGCAGCAAGCTGAACATCGAATATGTTTTTTCAGAATGTTTCATTGATTTTCTCACACTTTTTTTCTGCAGAAATTAAATAGGCTAAATGTATTTTGTGACCTCTTACTAAACTGCAATTTAAATATATCTGTTGAACATTTTTAACATCGCAGCAGACATACCAGTAAAGAACAATGACACCCCCCAACCCCAATATAAATAAAAACAAATTCAATATGACTTGGAAAATAATGACTGCTTAAATTTTGCTTTACTCATTTTTTATTATCTTTAATGCATGTGCCCAGTATCCACGAATATATCTAGCTGTAACTGGCTTTTGATTTACTTCTTCTAAAAATAATAGTGCATAACTAAATATAGGTTCATACCATGACTTGCACTCATCTTAAAATTCTAAACTAATTTATCAAAAACCAACATACAGTCCTTCACATGAACACTTAGGATCTCACTATATTGTTCCAGGACGGAGTGCTGACTCTCCATCTGACCTCCACTTATTTTCTGGGTCAACTGCTGGCTCTTGTCTGTCAATCTGTAGACTTGTTTTGTACCTAATGTTGGAACTTTGAGAATGTTTGACACCTGAGCTGGTGTTTCCTGATGGTTTTGAGCCATCACCCCTCTGACATAACACATTATAAATTGTACACTCATATACACTCATTATAATATTGTAGAGTATTTATTTTTGTCCGATGACATACGTATTATCATGCAGTGGCATATTAATCACCTTTTTCTGTTCCTTACTCTTCTGGAAGGTGTGGGGGAGTTCGTATTAAATGTCCAACTGTCAAAGGGATCCTGGACCTGGACAAAATCTACGAGGAGAACAGTAGTGATTCGGAAAGTGCAAAGTGAGCAGTAATTTTCTGTTCTTGATTTAGATTTTTTTTTCAGTTTATTGCATGTTTATTATGTTGAATATTTGACATTTATTTATAGTTTTGATATAATTATTATTTCCCAATTTTTCTATTACTCATTTAAAGGTCAGGGCTCTGGGACCGTTTCTCTGTGTCCCGAAATGGTGACAGCAGTAAACCACAGGCCTTGGACACCACATGGTGCAGTTCAATGTCTGACTGGAACAAATACTCAGGTATCCATCAGTGCTTTACACACTTTTATACACTATTTAAAAACTCCGAACACAGGTTACATGGCATGCAATGTATGTCGACCCGTCTTTAATACTAATAGCTATCTATATTTCAATGCATCTGTCACTTATAAGCTAACAAGTAGTTAACTCATTTGATGTTTTTGATGTGTGTGCGCGCATTGGCTATCGTATATCCATAATTGGCTAATATTAAACTGATATATAACCTGGTAGTTGCAAAAATATATTCTTAATATTTGCATGCTTTTAATTCGCACTGAACTGAACGATTTAATTTATCTGGCCTTGAAAATGTTTTACTAGGGATGCTGTCGGGCTCAGAGGATGAGATGCCTCCTCCAGAAAATGAAGAGAAGCACCCTCCCAGAGGAGATCAGCCACGTCTACGCTTTGAAATCACTAGTGATGATGGTTTTAGTGTGGAGGCAGACAGCATTGAAGGTAAAATTTGGCCTTCTGTAAGCTTTAAGGTTATGTCTTTGATATTTTTCCTTTGGTTCTGTGTGTGAAAATTAAAAGTATTGGTACGACAAGGCTCGTGTTTTTACTATGCACTGAAGACATTAGGGTTTAAGATGAAAGATGATTGGGATGATGGATCAGAATTTCATTTCCTAATAGCAGTATTTAGATGGCACATTTGGTGGCAGAGCACCCGGTCGTTAGGTGAGCAAAAGTATCGAAACATTCTCAAGGTTAGAAACCAGCCTTGCTGATTTGATCACCTGTACTGACAAAATAAGTGCCTTTTAGCAAAGCGTCTAACACCCAACTGCTTTCTGGGCTCCATGGATAAGGTTGCCCACCGTTTAAAATGTGCAAGCACACATTTAATATATGAAAATGAAAGCTTGACATTATGTTGTACGTGTCAAACCACAAGGAAAATGTTGTATTATGACAAACTTTGCTGGTCCAGACAATCAAAATTTGTCTGTTTCATCAATAATAATAATAAAAGTAATAATAATTTGAACCTTGCAATGGTATCAGGCTTTGATCTGATATCAGGCTCATTTACATGTTAAAAAGACCATTATATGATGTGACTTCCCTCTTGTGTACTTTGTCATGCTAATGAGCAGATGACATGAAATAACAGTGATCTGGATGCATTGAATAATAACAGCAATCAAAGCAGACTGCAAACTGTGCTTTATGGAAATATCTGGTGGAGGAACATCCTCTCTGCATCATCCTCCTACAAGTAATCTGAAACATCACAAAGCTTTCAAAGACTGTTTTTGATGAAAAGTGCGAGGGCAGCTGACCCGGGTGTGCAGAGCGGTTTCAGCGAGCAGGGAAATTGAAAATGAGGGTAATGAGTGCTAAAAACGCCCGTCAGCCACAGTCACACTCCCATCACAGTATGTTTAAACTCAGAACAAGAGTGACTGTTAAAAAACCTGTTCTTTGTGGTGGATAAGTGTTTAAAAATATATTTCCCTCACAGTTTGAGAAATCACACCATATGGTTCATATTTTCAGCACTAATTCTAATCTTTTTTTTTTTTTTAATTCCTCCCAAACACATGCAGTGGCCTGGAAAGCTGTGATTGATGGGGTTCAGGAGGCTCGTGCTGTTGCTAAGCTTAGACAGCTTTCCTTAACCGGGATGACTGGAGCTCGGATGATGGGTTTGCTCCACGATGCCGTGGTTTACCTGGTGGAACAGCTTCAGGGGGCCACAAGCTGCCATAGTCACACTTTCCGGTTCCATAAGCAGCCTAGCCAGGAGGATGACTTGCCCATTAACCCCAGCGGCTGTGCTCGCTCGGAGATCTATCTGAGGTCAGTTCACCTGTTAGATGATTTTTCTTATATGAAGTCATACGTAACATACGATCACCTCTATTAAAATGTTATTATGACTTTTTTGTATGATAAGTCACATTTTTAAAATGACCTCATGATCTTTCTGTTCATCATCTGCCACTGTATCTAACTTCACAGGAAATCTACCTTCGATATGTTCAACTTCCTGGCTTCCCAGCACAGACAGCTTCCTGACACTGATCTCTATGATGAAGAGGAGGATGAGGTCCTTCTCAAATCCAGCAGGTTTGATTAGATCAAATTAAAAATTTTCACATTTTATTCACCCCTAATCTCTTGCAGGAATCAATAAATAATCAATCAATAAATTTGTTGTAAATCAATAAAGTTAAGTTGCAAGTCTGGAATTTGTGCATTATATTGTTTATTATAAGTAAATTTAACAGTACATGCTGTACATTTCAATATACAGTATATTAAAAAGGATTAGTTTTACATGGGTTGTTCCTTTAATTCCATCTTCATCGGTTTCAGTTTGACTGGTTATTATAATGATATTGTAGCAGGTGTCTGCAACTGCTCTTTGTATTTGGAAAAGTAATATAATTTTAGTTCTGGGCACATACATTTACATAAAGTGACCACAAAAACATCTAGCATCCCTCTCCAAAGAAAATAGCTTTGTTAGAAAAGCTTGTGAAATGGTAAAACCTGTTAAAAACCTCCAGTGGAAAATGCTGCAGCTGGCAGGGGGTTCTTCAGGGGGATGTTCTGGTGCTTTTTATTTTTTCCTGGTCATTTTTCGAATATTATTTGCTGATTTATGAGAGCCAAATCTTTACACCACCTGTTTTTTAACCTTTGAGGAGTAACACTAGTAACAAGAGTAATCCAGTAATACAGTTTGATGTATTGCCTCAAAGATGCTTAACTGCTGACTTGATTCTCTGACAGCTGGAATACAATCACATCTGATTCCTGGTCTCTTCTCTATTTTATTAACTCCGCTATGCTCTGCATTTTGTCACGTTGTCTTGGTTAACCTATGTGGCTGAATAATCCAGAGAGCTATCTGAGGACAGTGTTATATTTACACATAGCTCTGTGACTATACAGATGTTTTTCTTGTGACTGATATGAATCATTAACACCTTGCTTTTTTTCTCACTGGGTGAATTTCTGCCTGACAGACGAGCAACAAGCTTGGAGCTTCCCATGGCTATGCGTTTCAGACATCTCGAAAGGACATCCAAAGAAGCTGTTGGTGTTTACAGGTGGGTGGGAAGTTGTTCTGTTAAACCACATTTCTGTAAAAGCACTAGAACTTGAGTGGTTTGACATGAGTCATTATGATGGATGTTATACATTGTGAAAGTGTGGAATTAGTCATAATTCAGATGGCTATATTTAGCCAGTACATGTAACCTGCTGAGTGTTATGAGTTATAAATGTGTACTGTAAGTGAACTGATTAACAAGGGATATTGTTTTAAAACCTTTTGTGCATGGTGTAGTGACCACAAGACAAAGCTGTTACTTGAGTTTTATTACTTTGTTGTTATCTGAAGTGAACAATGTCTTTTTAAAATCTCAGATCTGCTATTCATGGGCGAGGGCTGTTTTGTAAAAGAAACATCGACGCTGGTGAAATGGTCATCGAGTACTCCGGCATTGTCATTCGCTCCGTTCTGACTGACAAGCGGGAGAAATATTATGATGGGAAGGTGAGCAGGCCGTTCTCATTTGCTTTACCAGACATACTGCTTTTATCCAAGTGCCTTAAATATATAGATAACTTACTGACCTTTTTATACATTGATTTCTCTATCACATGCTTCTGATCAGTAATTATCAGTGGGTTTCTATTAATGTGTTCATTTAGTCTTATCATTTCTGTACTACAGGGCTTGTTGTGGTGGATGATCTGCATAATCTGATAAACAAATGAGTTTCTAAAAATGTCTGTATGTAAAAAGTGATTTGAATAATATTTATGGAAGATCTTTTCCTTTTCCTTCCTGACTGAGGACTTTCCAGTTTCTCGATAATAACTAACAAGCTCAGACAAGCTGTTAAAAAAAAAAAATTGTTTTGATACTTATGACACAAATTTGATTCCATATATTGAACTTTGAGAGAGGATGTGAGGAACAAATGTTTATAGCTGCCTAGGCAAATAGTTCACTTTCACTTCTCTTTCACTTCACTCCATAATGTAAGTGACAATGAGGACTAGCATTATATTGTTCATTACTAAATCAAAATATTGTTGCCAGGCCTTTTACTTTGACATATCACATATCTTATGTAGGGATTGTTTTATTTAGAACAGCACACCATGTTGTATGTTTGTCCCTACTTCTTCCAGACTCCTAATGGCTTCTGTTTTCTTAACCCACATGACTTCATCAGGAGTTTGAATTGAGACAGTGTAATAGGACCCCAAGAAAGTATAATTGCACTCAACTTTGGATGGAATGGATCCTCCATCTAGGGCAGGAGTGTCAACTCAAATACACAGTCGGCCAAAATTTAAAATGAAACAAAGCCAACGTTGAATAAATGAACCTTTTAATATGTACCCATACAAGTTTTGCTTTAACATTGAATACGGAACAAGCAATGCTTATATAACTTAATATTGCAGACAAGCAAAATCGAATTTCAAATAAAAAAAACATATAAATGACATTAAATAAATTTTAAATAGTTGGGGCGTGTAATGAAAGGCGCGGAAAACGACTTGCAACAGCAAGACGACTTGCAACAGCGGTCGCGTCCACCAAACGGGAGCACGCTAATGATGTCATCAGTAGGGCATTATGGGATTTGTAGTATTAGCAATGAATGCGCTGTTACAGCGGCGCCGCCACTGTATAATACCGGCGGGCCAGCTCCAATAGTAATTTGATATTGCCTTGCGGGCCAAATATAATTACACTGCGGGCCAAATTTGGCCCGCGGGCCAGAGTTTGACACCCATTATCTAGAGCATTCGTCTATTCAGCAGCCCTATGTTGAAAAGATGCCCACAGATGTAAAACTCAGTAAAAGCATGAGTTTGGTAGCTGTTTGCCCGATGTGGGAATTGTCAGTGAGACAAAATGTATCTCAAGGGCCTCATGTCTGTACGTATGAATGATCTTTGTTTCTTCGTCATCACCAGGGCATTGGCTGCTACATGTTCCGCATCGACGACTTCGATGTAGTTGATGCAACAATGCATGGCAACGCGGCACGATTTATCAACCACTCGTGCGAGCCTAACTGCTATTCCCGTGTAATCAACGTGGAGGGCCAGAAGCACATCGTCATCTTCGCCTTACGCAAGATCTACCGTGGCGAAGAGCTTACCTACGACTACAAATTCCCCATCGAGGATGCCAGCAACAAGCTCAGCTGCAACTGTGGAGCCAAGCGCTGCCGCCGCTTCCTAAACTGAATGGACCGCTTCAAAGATCCTGAAAAGCGCAGGGACAAAAGCAGACAGGCAATAAAAAAGAGGCCCAGTGGACTGTAGAAAGCACTGAGCTGATCCATGAAGTCCATGAAGGCTCACTAGCAGTGGTTTTAATGGTGTCTTTTCGATAAATTGGGACTGAAACCACTGGAAATCCACTGGACAGATCCAGTTATGGGCGTAGGGATGTGTGCATGATGCACAAGCACTCCAACAAAGGTGGGATGGTCACAGAAACACCTGCTTTGCAGTCTGAGCATTTTATTCCAGTCTTGGTTCTGCTTCATACTTCCCTTTTACAACACGTGCAGACTAGTGAAGAGAAGATGCGCACTCCTCCTGTTGCTAAAACTTGTCAAATTGTTGCTGCTGAAAAACAACTTCGGCTCATGTAGGAAACCTGTATAAAGGTGTTCCGGGTGTTTTTTTTTCTTTTCTTTTTTCTTTTTTTTTTTCGAGCTTGTGCATGAGCAGCAAGTACAGTGATTGTCTGGTGGTTGGTGCATCAGTTTTAGCTATTAAACTAGTTTCAGTTCTGCTAAATGGATTGTTCTGACTTCCTGCAGTCCATGGCCTCTTTAAAAATCCGACTCCAGCTTTCTCCTGCACTTAAAAAGTAAGTGCAAATAGATGTACAGGAGTTTTGTGGCAGTGAGAATATACTGTACCTGAATGAATATATGACTAATCAAGAGATATATCTATATATACTTTTAACTGAGATGTTTATCTGTGATGCTCATGCTAGAACATAGTATAGGACTTGATGTTTAGGAGAAGAAAAGGCTTTATTCTGCTCAGGAAGATGCTGTGAACCCCTGCAATACGCCATTGCCATCCATTCCGTTCATAAAGTCATTTAGTGAGACTTTTTTTTTTTCTTTTTCATAAGAGAGTCTCAAATCAGCCTTTAAGCTCCTTTTCAGAAAGCCACTGCTGTAATATCTCGTTCGAAAACTCCCACTAGGCCTGTGTATATTATTTATTCTTTTGCTGTGTTTATTTTGTGTCCCAATTTATGACTATGGTTAATTTAATCATGGAGTAAATTCTGTCTCCCTTCTTGGGACCCTGCTGTTTTTTTTTGTTTTTTTTTTAGCGTCAGCTAATTTTTTCCCATTTTCTTAACCATTGAATTCTTTATGGTGCTAAACTAAAGTCTTGAACTTTAAGTGGAAAATCACATTTCATCATCTTCGTCTTTGTCATTTATCGCAGTGTAAGACACTTGATTATTTGTGAATTGCTCAAGTACTTGACAGGTAAAAGGTAGAAAGTTGACATTATTTTTTTAGAAGGTATGGAGAAAGAAAACTATTAACCTTTTTTTTCCTCTGCTCTCTGTATTAAACACTACTTGAGCTAACTAGGGATAATATCTTTGCATTATTAACATTTTTATTAACGTGTTTGTGTTGGGTTCTTCCACATTTCCGTGATAGTTCCGTGATAGCATACACACGATGTACGTCTGTAGAAATCACAACCCCCTATAATTGCTCAAGAAAATCTCTTAGTATCAATGTGGGTTTTTTTTGTTTGTTTGTTTTTTTTTTTTTTTTTTCTCAGACAGATTTGCTTTAGCAGCGATTAACAATTATGGATGGGTCTTTCAGCTAACAGCCACCAAGCACTCTGCACCTTGACATCCCTTTATTTTAAGACTTAAGACAATTCTGATTCTTTCTATCGTGAGGAAAAAGAGATAACTGATACCAATCTTAGTGTCTTAGAAAGACAAAATTGCTCGAGCTTTATGGCGTATTTATTCTTGTTTGTGTTTAGATTATGGGAGTAAATGTGCTTTTGTTCCATGGCCAAGGTCTTTCTTCTGTTTACATAGTTTCTTTTTTTTCTTGACGTGAACATTCTTTGAGGAGGAGTTCTTGCAGTGCAGCCTTTTTTATAAGGTCATGTGTTTTGAGCCACGGGTTCTTTTTTAGAGAGTATGATTTTAGGTCTTGTTTTAACTTGTATATTGTGGCAACATGCTTTAGGGAAACTGTGCCCCCTTCCCCACTTCACTATCTGCCAGAAACAGCTTCCAGTGCTTGTCGCTGCTCCTTTAGTTGTTTTACGGTAGCTGGCTTTCTAACAGCCCTCAAGCCAGTCAGTGTGGTCATCCTCTGCCTTGTGTGGCCCTCCCCGTTTTGGATAATATCACAAAACTGAATTTCACCCTTCGGTTTTTCCTTTTTTTTCCACTGAACTTGCAAGGATTCTACCTCAGGCTGTTCAGAACGACTGTCAAAGAATACTAATGCAAAACCTAGATGATACAATATCGCTTGGTCTTAAATGTCCTGTAGAGATGGCCTGTGTGCAATGAAGGATGCAAAGCACTAGTCAAGACCTTCTGTGATGATCTGTCTCCCAGAGTTGTGTGGAAAAACTGTATGTTCCTATGTAGGGTTATTTTAAAAGTAATGTGTGAGAAAAGACTTCAAAATGAGAAAATGTGTCTTTACTACCTTGTACAAAGTACCCTAAGTCTGTAAATAATTGTATACATATTTCTAAACCTGTTTAATTTTTCTATGCACTTTTTTATTTATAATGTTATTTGCTTAATAAAGATGTTACAATGTTTGAACAAAAATTTATTTGATCCTTTTTATTATTAAAAACGACAATAATATATGCACACGCACGCACACACCTGCGTTCATATTTATCTGATTATCAGAGAAACAAAATGTTCTTACAATGAATCTTGAAGGTCAGTTAGTAATAACAGGTGCTGGGATTCTCCAGACAGTCTAAGAATTTTCAGCTTAGTAAAATCTGTAAACATCTTTGACTGTTAGATCTCATAAGAGGAATTTCCCTAATGATTTCAATGTTTTTAGATAGCCTTTGCTGCATATACGTTTTTCACATTTTCTAGCCTCTTGGGCACCTGTGACCTGAGGTTTAAGGGTCTTGATCGAGGGCCCAGCAGTGGTAGCTTGTTAGATGGGGCTTGAACCCTCAACCCTTCTGATCCGAGCACCTTATCCACCTAATAATTTTTAGCTAGATTTTAATGTATCTCTCTAACGTTTGTTCCTGATGTAAATGTTTGAGATAAGTTTTGGTCTTCTAAATAGCTGAAGTAGTAGATTATGTGTATTTATATCAGGTGACCCCGAGGCTCTTGACGCGCACAGACCCGAAGAATGTCAAAGTAGCTGCTTTGTCCCCTATTATATCTACAGAGTGTTTGATTTAACTTAGCATGGTGTCCAGAGTATCCAGATCCAGTGGAACAGATAAAGCAATAATGAAACATAAATCAATGCTTGTATGTTTGACCAAAAACAATTATATCAGGTTTGACTATGCTCCTGTTAAATGACAGCAGCATAACGTATATTGGCACGTTAGTTGTTTTTTTTTTAAATAAATCTGTACTGATTTACTGGGGCTTTTACTTCATCACCAGAGGGAGCCAAAGGTCATTTTGTGTCCTGGATCCTGTATCAAACCTTTCCTTCAGCACCTTTCTGTAAGACCTTATTAAAGTTATTTTTTATTATTATTTATTTATTTTAATTATGATATTCTAGTACACTTTGTAACTTTCAATTTGTTTTGAAGGAACAGGCTGTTATGACTGGCAGCTTGCTACAAATTTACATGCAAGAAGTGCTCTGTGAAAATGAAATTTCTAGCTAATTAGTGTATTCAGCACTGCACCACAAAGACAGGTAATGTTACTTAGGTGGTAATAATAGTACTCCAAAGATTATCAGTTAACACCATCTGACCTATTTATGTAATAACATTAATAAGCTAGCTAGCATTTATGTATAAATGTAATAATAATAATAACAATAATAATAATAATAACAACAATAATAATAATAATTATAATAATAATAATATTAATATTGTTATTATTATTTTAAAAAGCATGAAAAAAACATCATTGATTTATATCCTTAATTTCCACATAATCAAGTCAATCTTTTTTAATGTCCAAGGCCATTTGTTTGCAACTTTTTGTGGGATTGCCTCTTTTTTTACCTATAAATGAACAGAACTTGTAACATTTACCATATTCGATTTATAGGTTAATAGGTTACAGATATAGAAATATGGAACATAGATGTACTGTATGTTGCATATACTCTAACTGAGACAGCCTTTGTGTATGCGAGATTTTGCTCTACCTGATGCATATTGTAGCCGTTTAATGTCCACTAGCATTATTTGTGCAGTATTTATTTAATGTTCATGTTAGTGCATCATAGCATGCTGAACAAAACAACAGATACAGGGAAACCATATTATTCAATGAGCTTTATTTATTTTGTTTCCAGTTTCTGTTTAAAAGCCAGTTCACTAGACTCAGAGATATATTGCATGTGTTGATGTAATGGATGTTGAAGTACCATAGTTTTACTGCAGGAGGGGAATATTAAATGTAGACCTGGTTTTATAAAGAAAAAAATGTGATTTCCCTCTGTTACTAGTATCTAGCTTTAATAATTTTCAGTGGAACTGTCATTTGGTATTTTTTTCCAACATCATTAAAATGTTTTGTTGTCAACTAAACAGGCCTTAAATGATAAGAACAACAAATTCATGACCTTTCACTTTCTCCTGCTTTTACTGGATTCCACCCAAAATACATGAGCGCACAATACTGTATAATACTATCAGATCATGTGGTAATTGATACTACTGTATTGACATCATTGTGCCAGATATAAAGTTTCGGGGGGTGGACAGCTAGT
>JAOVVF010000048.1:19929198-19945855 GCA_028565595.1 Duopalatinus emarginatus
TATATTAGACGTATTTGTAAGTTAAGTTAAGCTATAAGCCTGTATAAACATATATTAGAGGTACTTTTTCAGAGGGAATGCCTGTGGTTAGATCATATTTATACATTACATATAGCTCATAGTACATTCATAGTATACAGAAGTTCATTAGTTTCAGCCTGGTGATTTGTTGATACTTCAAACTCTTCAGGGGAAGTAAGTATAAAAGTGTTTTCCAGTGATGAAAAGTTGTCTAAAACCACAAATGAAACACTTTTGTAATGCAGGACTGGTGTTTTACTTATGTTATTTTCTTAGTACTGTAAGTTCATGTTAGTTGTAATCACACATATGTTACAGCGTGATTAACTCTATAGCTTTATTATAAGAAACACTTACTAGGTTTCTGTAAGGTTCCGTAAATCACAAATTAAGACTTCTAAATGGGTTATTTACAATACATTTGATTTTATTCATAAATACTTGATATTTGATCATTCGTAAATTATTCTTTGCTGTAAAACATTTTATTTAAAATTCTGAGCATGAATCAATCGCCTATATATCAGTATATATATAGACAGTGTGTGCATGTTATACCGGTCGATCACAGGTAGCATCAAGTGACTTGTAGTTTATGAGCTTATAAAAGGCACAAATTCTACAAAATGTGTCTCATACACTAAATGAGTTTTGTTATTTTTATTCATTACTTATTATTGCCAAACACTGAACACTTTTTCAGTAAAGTGTTCAGTAAGTCAAACATTTTCTGCTTTATTGGTAGCAAAATATGTGAGTATATTGTTGTATATGACATATAACGCATGAGCAATTAAGATACAATTATTAATGGGGACAAAAAGCCTCATACATGAGCATCTAATTTGGTCTTAAATTGAGCAAAGATGTGTTACAGTAAAGTTCTCATGCCACAAATTTGATAAATAGAGATTAGCAAATCTTTATTTATTAGATTGAAAAGTGTTTAAGTATTTTTTTTAAGTCCTAAACATTTGTTGTAGTATGACCATACTTTAAAAAAGACCAGACTACAAAAAAAAAAAACGTTTAGGACTTTAAAGAAATACTTAAACACTGTCCAAACACCAGTCCCGAATAAAGTCTTACAGAAGTGTTATCGTATTCGTTTTAACAGAAAAATATGAATGTGGTATTTGCGACACTGGTGGAAGTTGGTCTGTACTGCAAATAAGGCCATGTATGCCTGAAAGGAGAAACAGCTGTTTACTATGTAAGCCATAGCCAACAGCCAACTTTTTTTTCTTAATTCTTCAAGATATAAGGACACAGGATCTAACTTTAGCAGTTTACTCCCTACCACTTCCTATTATTGTACTAAAAAATGTCATGTCTGTCCAGTCACAGATCATTAAACATAGGCAATCAGAACAACAAATAGGATGCTCTGGATTAAACTGGGTGGTCAGGAGTTTCCAGTAAATACCACCCATAATTATACAAAAAGTTTCAACTGCACCTGCAACACTATACAGTATACAGTGGCTTTAGTATCTGAGGATTCTTTGGAATAGCCCAAGTGTTTGTAGATGAAGTTGACTCATTAAGCCCTCTACAGGACACACTCTATACCAGTCTTGTGAATCCCAATCTGTAGGATGTGTCTGATTTTCTGTATTTGTTCATATGACTACCATGCAAATGTAATCAGGAAAGTCTGACCGAAAACAACAACAACAACAACAACAACAACAACAACAAATGATGCTAATACTACTATCACTACTACTACTACTACTACTACTACTACTACTAATAATAATAATAATAATAATAATAATTATTATTATTATTATTATTGTTGTTGTTGTTGTTGTTGTTGTTATTATTATTATTATGAATACACTTGTGTAATGCTGTATGTCTAAAACAAATTCACACATCAGTCAATGACTGAAACATATTAGCGACAACAGTAAATCTTTCTTAGATTCATTAACTAGTAATTATATATGTTAACAGCATATGAAATCCAAATCTAGACAACATTTTAAAGTCAGTGCAAAATAATGGGTTTTATTGAACTATAAAGTTTGCATATAGGTAAAAGATTATTATATTTACAATACATATATTAATTACAAATAAATTACCAAAAAAAATTATATAGGGCTTGGATTATTGATTTATATATGGAATGATTCTGAGTATGTCTAAATTGTGCACACATCTGATAAATAAACATTTATTATATATAAAGTGATAGTGTAATTACATACCCTGAGCTAAATTAGTGAATATAATGTTTACATGCTGTAGGAACGTTTGCTATGTCGTGCTGTGTTTAAATATGTTTAGCTAAGCACTTATACAAAGAAAGTTGACACATATTCTGAGTGAGCTTCCAACAATACAACATTAATGAAGCACATGACCAAACCAAAGCATGAAAAATGGTCAACAGCACTGTGCAAACGAAAAGCTCAGTATTGCATTATCACAGAAAAGACACAAGGGCTGAGCACTGAAATATTGCACAAAAGTATCAGTGTTTAGAACTCTCTCTCTATATCTCTCTCTCTCTCTCTCTCTCTCTCTCTCTCTGTGTGTGTGTGTGTGTGTGTGTGTGTGTGTGTGTGTGTGTGTGTGTGTGTGTGTGTGTGTGGATATCATTCAAACTCACCACAATAAGCGGATTTCTTGTATTTTCTCTTTGAATAACACTACCGTGCATACACAGACATACTGCATCTAAGCTAAAAGTGCAGAGTAAAGGGTTCGGGTAAGGTTTATTATGTGTGATAAATCTAAAAAGCATTGCAACTGATTTTGTTTATGGCAACATTAAACTTCAAAAAAAAAAAGGGGGGAACAATTTCACCATTAGTTGTGCTCTGTGCTCTCATTATGTGCTAGAAATGCTGTAGTATGTGATTTAGGACTACAGGTGTGCTTTGCAAGTCATAAAACACATTGAACACAACTCTGCTAGAATAAAAAAAATAAAACTAAATAACAACACCGACCAACTTACCTGTGCTGATAAAAGAAAAACCTTTACAAAAAACACAAAAGTCAGATATAAATGATATGAAAGGTTTGGAGTTTTTCAGACTAACATGAATTCTGGAAAGCAGGTTCATAATGAATACAGCTGCAAAACAGAACTTGTCTGGGATGAACCTGTTCTGTAACACTTGCCCAAACCCAGTGATCCTAGGCATACACAATGTCTGCTCACTTCCCTCCTATGGTTCCTAAAAAGCGGACTAAAACCTGTGTTTATGCCAATTGAGATGAACAATTGGAAGACTTCAACAATTCAGGAAGCAATGGAAGAGTCATACAAATTTTTTTTTTTTGATTCAGTGAATGATGAGGTTGGTTTTAGCCTGTACATACATCTGATTCACCTGGAAAGCTTTAAATACCAATTTCACTTCTGCAAATATGGGGCATCCCCTGCCTAAGGGATAATGCTCTTATTCCCCTAAGGGATTCCCCCAATAAAGAGGATTAAATGGAAGAAGGAGTGAGTGACATTTTGTGTTGTGCATCACATGTTTCACTTCTTAAAATAAAATTGTACGGATCAAATGACACCAATACGCATTTGTTCCCATTTCTGTATTACTCTCTATATAGTTGTTAATCATTTCTCTTTAAAGAACGTTCTTGTTTGTTTGTAGTTTTTTACCAAAGGCTACTTAGTATTTGTGCTTTCTTCACACATGCCGGTAGAGCAGAGTTGTAAATTGCAAAACAAGACAAATTCCATAATATACATTGATACACAATAGAATATTGATATTAATATTGATACAGTGGCAACATAGAAAATGGCACAGCACTAAACCTAAACACATACTGGCAAACATTGCTAAAAATTAAAAGACGGGGGGGGTAAATAAGACTGGTGAGTTATTTAAAACAAAGATGTTGACCTACACTGTGTTAACTCACATGAACTCATTGACACACTGCCTGTATCCCAGCCCAGATCACTTGTAGAGGAGAGGCAGTCGGCTGTTGTGACAGTGATTCCGGCTGAGCTTCCCTTCTCCCTGGTACAGGGTGGAATTGTTGGAGAAGGAGGGAGGCACGGAGCGCTTCTCTGTGCCAGGTGAGTAACCAGGAGGCTCAGATGTAGCCAGGAGGGGGACACTGTGGTTCTGGTTTTGGTTCTGACAAGACGCTGGTTTCCGAGCCCGGAGAGCCTGACGTTCTGCTAATTGGTTTCGTAATTCTGTTACACGTTCTTCTTTCTGTAATAATAATAATAATAATAATAATAATAATAAATAATTACTAATAGCCTAATTGAAATAATTACTAATAACTTATAATTGTATGTATGAAATGTAAGCATATTATTGGGTGCCAAAACAAGTCATTATCTCCCAAATAGCAAGCAATAGCAATAGAAAGTGAATCCGAAAGACATCACAGTCAGGAGTCCATGAGTCAAAAGAGCAAAATTAGGCAGAATCGGTGAGATGACATGCAGCTGCGCTAGTCTATGTGAGAACTCATGCATGCAGAATAGGGGAGACAGCATGTGTTGTTGCTCTACTGCGGAGGCTGGCTTCACATGCCTCAAAGGAAGCACGTGCTCACCTTCTTAGCTGGTAGATGGTATGAAAGGGAAAAGTTCGTTTGTGACTAGGCAAAGTCGAATGGCAAGACCCGTTTGCGGAGAAAATAAGGGAACTCCCCCTGTAAAGTTTTGCATTCAAGATCATTTTAGGGTGCAGCTCGGAATTTTAAAGTCAATTTCAATTTGATAATATGTGTAAAATTCCAAAGACACATTAGGCACAATGTGTTGAAATGTTGTCATATGGTTAGTCTGGTTGTTTTCTTTGTCCTAACTGAAACAAAGCCGTTCAGGTCAGACACGTGGACCTTAAAAAGCAACTTATAAAGCTTATACCAGTGATCTGGGGTCAGGTGGGGGATGGAGGGCGGGGAGGCTGGTCAGTATATTCATTGCAATTGCAATTAACCACATGAGCAGCAGAGGGCTCTAAACACTCCAAACTCTTCCTTTAACCCATCTGAACCAAATAATTATCAGCCATCATAATTAGAGAATATATATATACTGCTGTCTTATTGGACATAGTTTTGTAGCATAGAAAGACAAAAGAGATGTCAGACATGCCTCCTGAATGATCTTCTGGAGTTCTCGATTCTCTCTCTCAAGCTGCCGTGATTTTTCTTCATCATTGTTGTTGGTGGACGATCCCGTCTTCAGCGTGTCCTGCTGCTCAGACTGCCACTCCCCGCGCATGATCAAACGACGCATCTACATAAACAGCAGAAGAAACCCTTTGCCAAAGTCATGACAAAACTACAAAAGCACATGGAGTCTAAGAGGAACAGGCAAAGTGATACTGTTTCATGTAAAGAGAACTTAAGACAAGCAACAGTGCCAGGGAAAACAGGAACCTGGTCTAAAATATAACAAATTAATTAAACGTTACGAGTCGTTTTGATTTACACACCTTAGGCACAAAGAGCACCACCAAAGTGATGTAGACTGAGAAGACTATAGCCAGAGAGGCGAAGGCAAAAGAGGCATCCTGCTGAGATGAGAGGATCATCGTCACAGGAGCTGTGATCATACATAGAACCTAGAGACAGAGAGACAGAGAGACTAGGTCACTTTAAATAACTCTCTTAGACCTATATTATGTTTTATTTTTATATTTTATAGCAGAACTGGTCTTCACCACCACTAAGTCTACTCCTTGTTCTTGTTGTAATGTGTATGGTAGAATTACTCTTATTAATGAGTGGTGGAGGCATAAAAAGCATTAAAATGTAACCAGGAAAATAAAATGTCCATTAATGCATTTCAATCTGAATTATACAAAAGGTACTAACACTGACGACACTCCAAAAGCTAAAAAGCATATCTGGATATCTGATATTTATTGCAACATTGACCTAAAATCCTCATACTGTATTCTACACAACTTTATTAATGAGAAATACCATTAAATAAACACTCACATACAGAAATAAGATATTATCCCAGAAAATAATATCATTATTTGTTATTGTGCAACTAATCAGGGCCACCACTTTTGTGATACGTCACAAATGAAAATACACTGGCCACAAATAAGTGGACACTTCATCACCAATCATACTCTTACGTGCTTGTTGAACATCCCACTCCAGATTTATTCCCCACTTTCTGTTGTAATAACCTCCACTCTTCTGGAAAGGCTTTCCACTAGATTTTGGAGTGTGGCTATAAGGGTTTGTGTCTGGGTTCTGTGCAGGATATCCGATGGGTGATGTCATGAGGTTTTGACCTGATTTAGTTGTGGTGCACAAATATATTGTGTTTGTGCCTCTTTGTTCCAGTGAATGAATAATTGTGTGCTTTGTGGCAACAATTTCGGGAAGAACCACATATTGGTGCAATGGTCAGGTGTCCACATGATTTTGTCTATACAACAATTTGATCAATACAAAAACCACAGCGGAACTAATGCACCAGACATCATGACACACTATTATTGTTTTCTTTTTCTTCTTATCTGCTTTAACCCGTCAGTCGAGCACAATCTCAATGCTAATCCCAGCCACCTCAATGAAGGCAGGGTACAACTATGGACAGGGTCGCCAATCCATGGCCAACACACACTCACACCTATGTGAAAATTTAGAGTGACTGATAAACCTAGCATGCATGTCTTTGGACTGTGGGATGAAACCGGTGTACATGGAGGAAACCCACTCAAGCATGCGAACACCATGCAAACTCCACACAGAACCGGGGAATCGAACCTGGATCATCTTGCAAATGACAAACCATTTCTTTCACCACCAAGAACTGAGAAACACTGATGTGCTTAAGACAACATGGAGTTTCATCCTTTCCAAGGAATGGTCAGTTGCACAGGTTTAAAGAATTCCAGAGTAGATACACACTGGCTACGGAAAAGCGGTTAACTTGTGTCTAGAGGAAAATAGCTCACCTTCAAAAGGACACAAGAAAGAAGCAGACTGCATATCTAGGGAACACTTCTGGTGCCTAATCTGTGCTTGCAACTTCTGAACCTCTAATTTTATATATTCAGAGGACTTGAGCTTTTATTTCAAAGCTCCCTGTCCTCACAGACAGAAAATATATGTTTACCTCTGCATAAACTATGAGAAAGGACAAGCATATGAAACGTTATCAGATGAAACTGAAATCTTCTGCAGGTGGTAAAAGCTGCAGCCACCCTCATGTTTCAGTCAAGTGTTTTCTTGTTTTCTCATTAAACCCGTTTTAGAGGGAGGGGATTTGGAGAAATGGTTTCAATTATGCAAATCGTCCTTCAAAGCACTTGCAGTTATTACTGGAACTGTTCTCAGGCAGCCAGGCAAGAGAGAATTCAGCACGAGCAATCCAGGCTTCATTTAAAAGAAGTCTCTCATACAATTAGAAACAAATCTCTGTTTATACAATTTACTCTGGAATAAAGCAGCATGAAACCAAGCTAAGGGTATTACGAGTAGTTTTGGAAAGAATTATGAAAATTTTATGGCCAAACAACATACAGAGAGAATTTAATGAGAAAATATGGTTGAAATATTGTTAGAACTGTAGAAGCAAGGTGACTTGGAGGCCACACCACTGCAGAAATATAAATTCTAGCTCTTTTAAAGGTACAATGTATAATATTGAAAGCAGTTTTAGAATAAAAAAAAAAAACATTTCAAAATATATCTCAGAGAAATTACGTGGGGATTTTTAATGCACTGGATTTTAGCAGTTTTATTGTTTCAAAAACAATAAAAGAAGAAGAAGAAGAGAAAGAAGAAGCTAGCTAACATAACAAGCTCTTTCCACCTCTTTCCTTACTAACAATTCACAATACCTTTCCATTCTGAACTAATACTTAAGAATATCCCACCAACACCAAGGTGCCACTGCTTATATCTTGAGCAAGACCCTGAACCCTCACCTGCTCTGTTGTATAAATAAGATAAATGTAACTCTGGATAAGGGTGTCTTCTAAATGTGAAAATGTAATATGATATATGTAGAGATGAGGGATGTAGTACCAAGCCATGTGTTCATGTTATCTTGGGTAAAAATAGTTGTGTTGTCTTTTTCCAAATCACTATTATTGCCACATACCATATTGCATACAGAGTAATACAGAATAGCAATTTAAAGAGGATATCTAAATCTTTGTTGAATCTATTAACTGTCTGTTTCCATTTCACCAATGGAATAGGAACTGACTTGTTAGTATAAACTAATTAATTATTTTACTTTATAAAGTCTGTTATAAGATTAGTCAGGCCACTGTCGGGTTTGCCATTTCATGCAACTGGTTCCAAACTGGAAGAAAATAAAGAAAATCTGAAGGTGAAAAAAGGGGATATTTACAGATGAAAACGTCTAGACGGACAACAAAATTCAGTCAATTCTGTCAGTAATGGCAGATGATGAAATTAAGGAACAGCAAGAGACTCGGTTATTTACGACCAAAGTGCCGATGTGATTTTCACAGTGTACTTTTTGTGTAACATTCTGCCTCCTGCATGCTCTATCCAGGTACTACCTCTGCTATACCAAACAGAGAATTTCCAGTAGTTGGGAACATATCTGACACAGACACTGATCTCCGGTTGTATACTACATATCTAAAAGGGTAACTCTAAACAATATCTGGATAGGAGAAAGTAAACTGGTGTGAGCACCTTAAATTCTTAGAGACCTGAGTGTTTAATTTCATATAAGCCATCAACCACTACTATAGCATGGGTTATTCATGGTTCATTAATACATTAATTGTGGAACACAGTCTCCCCCAGAAGAGGTGTAAATTCAATTTTGTGGCCTCTTGTCAATTGTAATGTGACTCTAGCAGGAACACTTGGAGATAAAAGCCTCATAAACAGAACTGGTATTAACTCAAAACTATAATAGGCCTAGTTAAAGTAATAAAGACTTTGGCCGTGTCTGATAAAATTAGCTTTAAATTGTTTCAGTGAAATCACGTTTTAAAGACATGCTCCAATACAGTATGCTCAACAACTTTTAACAGACAGTGGCAATGTATTAAATCAAGCCATCACATTCATTTTTTTTCATTCCAGTTTGCGACTGACATGCTACCGTATCAGATATAGGGAGATGCTAGAGGCAGGAAATCGTTAGCGGTGCTGTGAATGGAAGCAACCTGCCGTCACACTCACAGCCACATTGTAGATAGCCATGCCGACAGCTCGATGGTCATTAATCTTCTCAGTAGAGATGGATTTGGTCTCGTAGGCCAGGAAGATGCCCAGCAGCAGGAGCAGGCCCTTATAGCCATACACCACTCCTAAAGAGAAACAACGAGTATTAAGCATCTCTCTCAAGTGAAAAAAAGAGCATGAATTACTCTGTGTGATGAGGTTTATGCCTTGAAATAATACATCTCTTTATAAATAAATTATAATGATATTGAACCTATTATTCTCTCATACAGTGGTTCAGGGTTGACTGAATCTCAAATGCATGAGCTCTGCAGTGTGTTCAATACAATATCTTATTTGGGGAAATATAAGCTATAGTTAGACACCTGAAAGTATTAGGCAAATAATTTGAGTCATGCTGAAAGAATGAGCAAGAAGAAGTAATTTACCAGTATCTACAAGTATCATTTTACTATATGTTAATAGAGTTGTGTGTTTATAAGAAACCTCTACACAAACGGTCCACTCTTACAGTATTTTCTACTTTCAAAGTGGAAATTTTCTGTCTGAGATAAGCTCATGAGCTGTGGCCCAATATTGTCATTTCTCAGTATGGGAAAACCCATGGAAGTTTATCTAACAGACAGGCTTAATGTAGAGTGATTTTTAGGCATACAGAAACTTTTCTTGGTAGTTTACCAACACATATGTGAAAAATGATGTTATTCCAGACACCTTGTTTTCACAGTCACAGGCTCTTTACAGTGTTTTGTGCATTACAGCTAAATCATACTCTATTAGCCTTGCATAGGATACATTACAATAATAATATCATAATTAGACTAGTATTATGTATATGAAATAAAATGATAAAGATGATTCCCTGATAAGTTGCATATAGCTATGATACCTAACCAGTAAAGAAATTAATAACAATATGTTATAATAATGTATAATAATATATACAATAATATATAATATTTTTTTCCCGTGATTGTATTATTTTATTGTTAAATGTTATGTTTACAGGTATAAGGTAATAAAATAAGAAGAAACATTTAGAGAGAAGCATGAAGTCTAAATGAATAAAAAGAAAGTAAAAAAAACAATGACATTGGACATTAACATGCTAATATTTCCAGTATAACCCGTATTTTTCGTTTTTTAGCTTTGTGTTGTTTTTTCATTGCCTACAAAATAAGACATAACTTTGCCTCTTAATAATGTTGCTGAGGTTTTTGCAGGATTATTTATATTCTGTATTTAAATCCAGTGGTTAACATTCTGTGCAAGTGAACTGAACTGGGAAACTGATGAGCCCGCGAGCAAAAATGTTAACCTTTAACTGCTCATCTGTGCAGATGTAGGTTGTGACCTGGCTTGACTATAAGTCAGGGTGAATTAAACATCTGACATTTAAAGAACATGTAAAACATGTTAATGTTAAGAAAGTATAAATGTGAGACATCAGTATCGCTTTAGTCATGATTTCCTCCTAATGTGTGCTCGAGTCAGTTCGAGAGGTCCCCGCCGCTGTATCTATACTTATTGTATGTTGCAGACTGTGGCTCTGCTGTCCTCTGCTGAAACTGTGAAAAACTTCCACACTGTTGACACTTTCACTCAGCAGCAGCGGAGCGTGAATGTTTATCAGTACAACTAATGAGCTGCCGAGTAACTGGTTGTGATTATAAGCTGCAATTCTGTAATTATTAGCTGTAATTCTGATAACAGTAAAGAACTGCTTTCAACACTTTAACAGTGGAAACATCACGCATAGTGATGAGGCCTAAGCAGTCACATGACTTTGGACAGAACAGCAATACCTTCACTGAAGAACAATATTTTTAAAAAGGTATATTTAGCATATGATCTGCCAAATAACTGACATTTGTTGGGTTTTATATCCCTGCTTTCCCCCAGTGTCATTATCAGCGATCTCTCCTCCACCATATGCCAGTGTCTTCAAATCAAGATGATGAATTTAGGATGCATGCCATGTTTCCTTGATATGCATGAGTCTGGCCTCCGTATCTTGGTAAACTAGGTCAGTGTCCCCACAGCAGTGTCACGATTATACATTTTGCCTCCCAATAAGGCTGTTTTGTGTTCCTACATAGGGAAATGCTATTTATCTATATTTTATCAATATGCCTGCACTATGAATAAAGTTTTTTTGTGTTAAGAATTTGTCTTAACTTGTTACTGGTTCCTCAGTAGACATTAGACATTTGCCTTGACCCACATCATTAAATCCCCAACTGTGGTACTGGGATGGAAAATGTGACAGAAATAGGCAGAAAGAAAAAAAGGAGAACAAAATAAAGACTGAAATGACAAAAGAATATGAAAATGAAAAATATGAAAAAAAAGAAAATGAAAGAGAGAAAGTGAGACAGAAATAGAGAGAGAGAGAGAAAGAGAAAGAGAGAGAGAGAGAGAGAGAAAGAGAGAGGAAGAGAAACGGAGACAGATGAGAGAAACTATATAGAGATAAGGGATGTAGTACCAAGCCATGTGTTCATCTTCTCTGAGCTGCAGTGCTCCAGTACAGGCTGAATCAAAAAATCCAGATCTCCTTTAGGATTTTCTTTAGTGAACTTCTGCTAGAGGAGACAGCAAGAGGAGACAGTGAGGGAGGAAGCGAAAGAAACAGAGGGGGGGACAAACAGAGAAAGTGAGAGAAAGAGAGAAAGCGATAGTGAGGGTGGGTGAAAGGTTCAGAATTTTCAACCAGTTTCAACATTAGAGTTTCATTTCACAAGTTTATCTTTAGAAAAAACATATGTAACAAGCTAAAGAGGGAGCAGGGGGTTGGCCTTATACATCTCATCTGGAGATCAGTTGAGGGGGGTTAGATACCTTGCTCAACCTGCCAAGACATGTACAGTCTGAGTCAGCTAAACTAGCTAGTTTATTTTTTTATTGCTCTACAGTATGAAAACCCATGATGACACTTATGTATTTGGTAACAATTGCCTGCTGTGTTAAACATACAGTGAGGTCCAAAAGTCTGAGAACAAATCTTAGAGACTAAAAGTGCTTTAGATGATCCATGTCAGATCAAATCCACGGGTGTGTGGTATGAAGACATGCTCCAGTGGAAGGGATAAGACTCTCAGAAAATCTGACCTGTTGTATAAAGGAGTTAACATTTAAATTTAAGTAGTGACCTGGAAATTGTGCGACATCTTGACTATTGAATAATGTTGCACACTTCCTTCTTTCCAGTTTTAAGTTTACAACAATTTCAGCTTTTTGGACACAGTAATATCAAAGTGCTGCTATAGCCCATAATGCTTAGGATAATGTTACATACATACATAATTAGCTAATTTACACATGTGCTAGCTAACGAACTTAGCCAGATATAAAACTAATAGGATTTGGCACAGTTAGAGACCCAGCTAATGTTACCTTTCTTGTAACATAATAAAGTAAAATAGTGTTAATAGTTGTAAATAAAGTTGGTATTCACTTGTGTATTTATACAATTATTGCATGGTTAGAAGCCTTTAATTTTGCTAAATCAGCATTAGGCATATGAAGAAGTAATCTGTAAGGTAATTTGGTTTTATTTTTTTTTAGTTTAGTTAATTTTAGTTTTTCATAATATAGACTTATTTACTTTGACTTGAGTCATTTCCTTGATTGATCATTTATTACAGAAGCTACAGAAGCAGTATTTTACTGTATTGATAATTTGTACTCTTTCCACTGCTATACATAAGTATTAGCACTATATAACATAGCTAAATAATAACAGCTAAATAAGTAACTAGACTTTTCTATGGTCCAAAATATGTTAGATAAAAATGTTTTTTTTCTGAAACATTTTCATATAAGAATATCAGGTTTCATAAATCCATAGCTGTACATTAATTTTAACCTAACACAACAGACCTGACTGACTGAACCTGGCCGAATACTGTTTCTCACAACATTATTATGAAATTACTTTTTGAACAAAATTTAGCATTTTGGTAAGAAAACTGGATTACCTCTAATGTAATGTGCAAAGGGTCAACAATCTGCCAGATCATCAGGGACAAGACATCAATGGCCAATAAAACTCCTACTGTTGCATATAGCTTCCAGGGCTCCAAATGCTATAAGAAAGAGAAACAATAAAATAAACAATAAAATATCGGTAGCAGTGTTTTTATAAACATTTTTATAATTATTCAGTTACTACTATGCATTAATACTAGTAAAGGTAAGTATTTACGAGAGCAAGTAATGTAAGTGTGGACCTGCCAGCGGGTCTTAGAAGTGTTCATAGTACACATCTTAAAGGGTTCTACTTGATTTAGAGAAATCTTTTCTAATGTGTTATAAGCATATTATTATATCTATTAACAAACTCGCAGGAAATCAAATGGTCTAAAAATGTAGCATAATGTCTGTTTTAGCCTCTATTAATGCAGCGCTCTCAGCTTCCTCCAGGCCATCACACTGGTTAAACAGCACTCTACTGAGCTGTGCTGCATACATTCTTCCCTGTAGTACTTGTACTACACATAATAACTTTACAGCCCCATTCTTGCCACCTTCATCTCAGAATGTATGACTTTCTCAAGCATTTCTAAAATGACTCTAAAATGCCAAACTGCTGTAGCGTGAACATCAAGAGAGTTGAGAATAAATCTGCTTTGCCATGCAAAGGCTCAAATAATAAAACCCTGAAAGGTTGGATCCCTTAGGCTTTCCCCCCAAATACTTTTTTATGTATGTATATCCTTTTCATTTTCCTCATAGAACAGACTGGTGCAAATATCAAGAGCAGACAACCTGGGCATGTGCAAATACTGTATACAGCGTGTTTGTTTGTGTGTGTGTGTGTTAGTGTGTAAGTGGAGAGGCAGTGAATGGAAGTGTGAAGTGTAGTGTAATCAAGTGAGAGCCTAATACTGAGGGAAAAAACTTGTTAAGTGTGCTGTAATAAGAGAGGGATATTACACTCGGTTTTGTTAACTGTGACAGAAAATAAGTGACAACAAATCCAAACGTGTTTTTTTTTTTATATATCTAAGTTTATGCAGGTTTATAATTAGCATTACCACTTACCTTCCTTTTTTCTTTTTTCTCATCTTTCTTAGTGAACACGGTATGAACCCACCAAATCTTGGTGAACATGCTGCCATAAGCCAGACTGAAGCCAAGCCCCAGCAGCCACAGCCGGAACTATAGGAACAGATAATGTGTGAATTTCTTAGAGAAAGTTATAACAAGGTATTAAGCACATAGCAACAAGAACCCGCCTAAGCATGAGACTCAAAAATACAGGACGAGAGAAAAACAGCAATTACCTGACACACCACAGGAAACCGAGATCTGTCTACATGAAGCCCGTCGATGCCCAGTGGAAACACAGCAGCCAGGGCAAGTACACAACCCACAGCTGTAATATTGTTCAGGTATGGCTGAGAGTTCTGGATGTATCTGTTAACACATATGCTGCATATTAATGCCTTGTTTAAGGACCAAAACTCTTCTAAAATACACATTCAAAACATTATACATAAGCATTTTTTTTTTATATAAGGGATTTATATAAGCTCTCAAGACACAAAAATGTTGTATGTGTCATTTCCTTTCTAATCCGCTTTCCCTTGCTTGAATCACAGCATCAATCCGGTTATGTAAGAGGGAGTTCCTGTCAATTTTAATCCATTAGGTGCACAGCGTGTGGTTTCTATATCAGGGTTTTACTGGTTGTTTCAAATAATCTAAAATATATTATAATTTGACCAATCTGCAGTAAACTTTATTAGACTTTAATTTTAAATATTTTAAATAAACTTCCTTTGACAGGTGTCCTCTTGCCCTACCGAGTCCATTAACACTTTTGCCACTCTGCAATCCTTCTTCTGACCCATTTTACATCACACTGTCACTTCACATGTTCTGAACACTCATCAGAGAATCTGGTTTTATGTCATGATGTGTATTGTTGGATGTGCCAAATTTGTGCAGTTTAACATAAAAAGTCAGCATATATCAAATCAAGTATACTATTTTTCAATCGATGCTTTTAGTTTCAAAAATGTTTTAATTGCCTTTCATGTTACTTAATGGAAAGTACATTTGTTATCAGCAGTCATATGGCTTTAATAAAAAGAAAACCCTCAAACAAATAGGGGATATAACTCAAGCTTTCTGAACCAATTTCAATTGACAAGAAATGATTTGACTGAATCTGCTATGACACATTACAATTCAGTTTAGCAGCCCCCAACTCATATGTAGCCATGTTTGAATTTGTTCTGAATTTGGAGTAGGTCCACTGTTAATTTGCAAATAATGATTGAGTAGGCTATTCTATCACAGTTATGGCATGTTTAAATAAATTATACTTATAATAAATAAAATAGATTTAGAATACATTATAATAGCTCATAATCAATTTATAATTCATTTACATGCATTCATTGATTTTAGTCATTGTCTCTTATATTGATGCATCAGTTCAAACAGGTACTGTTGAGACGCACAGCTTCTTGAATGCATTTCTCTGAAGTATCCTCTGTAGATACTGAAATGCAGTATTACATGAAGGAATTTTTCCTTTCATGCAAAAACATTTCAGTCATTTGAATGTACTTTCCATTATGTTCACAAAGTAGAAAGTATATGTAGACTTTCATTTTGTCATTTGTTAAATAACAAAGAAGTCTCTAAAAATATCACATAAAATATTATTAATCCGTAAACACTAATATTAACATGCATAGATGCTTTATGACTTGTGTATATAAAATGAGTGTGCGTGTGTGTGTGTGTGTGTGTGTGTGTGTGTGTGTGTGTGTGTGTGTGTGTGTACAAAAAACTGGTACACTAGTCGAATACTTGATAGACTTCATGAGCGTGAGAAAATATATGTAGGAAATACCATACTTCCTACAGAACCATCCACAATTCTGTTGTATTTCAAGGAATGATGCATGACATCCCAGATGTGTTCAATAATGTTGAGATCTGGTTGGAATGGTGAAACCCCAAACTCAGCTGAGTGTTCCTCTAACCATAATTTGGTGTTATTAGACATGTGTGGTGGCACATTGTCTAGTTAATAGAGGCCAAACCTATCAGAATGAATGCAGGACATGAACGGATGCAACTCCACAGAAAGAAGGCACACATTGCGTTCACCTGTCTGAGACGTTTGTAGACAGACCAGAGATCCAATGGAATGCCAGCTAAACAAACCCATACCACTATGGAGCAACCACCGGAATAGGATAGGATTACAATTGCATAGGACTGTCTGTACCAGATTTTTTGGCACTCCAGTGTATAATAAATAATCTTTATACGTTGGACATATGTTAACCTTCCATACAAAGAAGAGCTGCCTTGCACATTAACTAGGGCTGTCGAAGTTAACGCGATAATATCGCATTAACACGATCTCAAAAAATTTGTGTTGAGGCTTGTCGCGCGCTGCTTCAGTAAGAGTAAGGCTGCGTCCGAAAACGCGTACTCAAGCAGTACATACTGA
>JAOVVF010000048.1:19959823-19973122 GCA_028565595.1 Duopalatinus emarginatus
GGGTGCCATGGTTTGGGTCTGCCCCCTGCTCTAGGGGAAGTGTGTTTCACTGCACGGATGGGTTAAATGCGGAGGTCACATTCCTTCTGTGTGCAAACAGAGTAAGGCAAAATAGTTCACTTTCATTTCTTTTAACTAAACTACATGATGTAGAAAGTAATGCTACCACCTCACTACCATGACGCTTACTGTAACCAGTACGGTCACTGTAACATCTTGAACATCCATTTCTCCAATGTGTTCCTTTGATCACAGCAAATGACGTAGCAGTCAGTTTTCACTGCAATAAAAATCCCTGGTCGACTGTTTCTTAGCTAGCTTTTTTTTTTTTTTTTTTTTTTTAAATAGGGCTCTTCAGAACAGCTTCCCCCAGAGGTGCTTTCCATCCTGCTAAACCACTTCATATAGACACATAAAGCAGCGTTTAAGAGCCCAACAATGGCTCTGACTCAGACCAAATAGGAAGGCGGCTGTTGCTGAGGACAGCACTAACGTATTATTACACATTAGAATAGTGATTAAAAAGCATCATGGGTCACAGCGTTTAACTTCTAATTTCGTTTCCTTGCCTTTATGCATTCGTGTTAGATCTTATATATCCTGCTTCCATATATTCCACAGCAAACAGATTTGTTAATTCACATACAACATTTCCATTTTCGATATGATACTTATATCAGAGCTCTGCGTATAGGTTGGTACTGATCCAGTATCATCCCCACAGCAACCAAGCTGACTCTCTCCTAGCTTCTCTTGCCAAGTGTTGCAAAACATCAGAGATGTGACATCAATGTGTTTTGCATTCTCTGTGTGTCCTCTCATGCAAGATCTATGTCATGTCAATCAACATCACACGGATACACTGCACAAAACACCCCGATGGATCTTGATCAGAAAATATTTGCATTTCAGATTAAGTAGAGGTTTTTTAGGACAAAATTGGCCCCGACATCTAAATTTAATTCATACCACATCTCATTCTTTCCCCACCTTCTAATTCTCTGGGGAGCAGGATTTTTATTCAGCACACAGTTTAAGCCCAGTCATGGTCTACAGACTGAGCAGCAAACAACTGGGTTCTGGCTTCAACGTTGCCACTGCAACGTGACACCATCTATTTATAATGCGAGTTGGTAACAATAAGTATTGGTTACGTCTAATAATGAGTGGGAAATTAATATTTAAATAACCTCTCAAGTGCTCTAAATTAGGTTGTTGACTATAAATGTAGTATTACACTTATTTTCCCAACACAGTAGCAAAGCAGCGACATGTACGTGAACCAGGACAATTAAATGTCTATCAAGAGTCAAACATTATAAGACCATTCAGAGAACCACAGACATAACACACTGGACCAAGCTGATAATATCAGAAGTCTACTTAAGATTTGGATTAGGAGTTTCACAACATGTGCTATGTATGCATCTATTGTACCTTTGCTGTCAGCTTCGAGTATTGGTTTGTTATTTCAGTGCCTTGATACTTAGCAGGAAACACTGATGTGTATGAATAAAGCATGTATTTGGATATGATAATGCTAGCCAGTGCAATCTGGGAACAACAGCTGCCAATTAAAACACAGAGAATCTCAGAAGCACCTCTTCATCTGTCTTTCTCTCTTTCTACCTATACCCTTGTCTCCCTTCATCCCAGTTAATAATTGATCAAAGTGTTAGACTTGATAGAAGCTTGACAGCAGTCTGGGAGAGAGAGAGAAAGAGAGAGAGAGAGAGAGAGAGAGGTAACACGTACCCAATCAATAATATTCCACTGTAAAGTAAAATTAAAATCATATAATTTATGGTGGTCAGGATTTTCCTGTAATTGGGTTTTTTAATAACCTATTCATACTCCTTGCTCATTGTTATTGGGAACAAAATATTGTATATGATTTTTAATCAAGTTTATAAAGTTTATAAACAAGGAATAAAGAGCTAAGACTATTTACTAAGTTAGAGATTAGAAATAATTTTAATTATTTTTATTATTTTAAATTAACAGCTGTTGTTCACCATAAAAGTACAAATGTCATTTCCCCGAGCATCTGGTGGACACTAGTGTTGCGCATCAAGAGTAGAATTTGATTAGAAGAAATAAAAAAGTCAAAGTTAGTTTTTTACTTTTCTTGCAGGTGTCTGATCACTGAAGCTTGTGGACACAAGCAGTCAGATATTTAGGGAAGCAGTAAATTCATTAGAAAATGTCACACGCAGATATAAACTAAGAAATATAAAAATATTTCCATACACAGAAACAGGTACATCTAGTGGTACTGCATTATACCCCAACTCATACTCAGCTAATGTTAATGCTCATCATTAGTTTTGGTAGGTTTTTGCAGGTTTCTTTTAGATAAATCACTAAGAAATGTCTACATGCAAGTCAGTGAGCTACCCTGTCAATAAGCTCTCAGTGGTGCACTAGACCGCTAGTTTACCAGCTTAGCTAATGTCATTAATGAATAAAATTAGATGTTATGGCATACTTTAATACGTTTGGCTGATGTTAAATAAATAAAACACTAAACATGGGCAAAGTAAGACTTTATATTATAAAAGATTATGAAATTCCACTTATTACTGACAAATGTGGATACGTTTACAGCACTTAACTAGCCACTAGTCTAGCTATCACGGATAGCAGGGAACATAGAGGTGCAATGTATTATTCTGTATAGAATATCGTTTTCTGTTGAATAGTGCTTTAATTGTTTGAATTGTACCTTAATTAAAATGTCATGCTCACAAATAACACAACTGCTCATTTATCCAGACCATGACGAAATATAGTAGACACATAATAAAAATTTAGATTTTTACAATAAGTAATATTTTACCAACAGCCCACAGCTGCCATCCTAATGAGATTGTTGGGTTTTTGAAATTTATTCCAATTGTAGAAATCGACTTTTGCAAAAGTACCCCAGAACGAATAAGAGCAATTCAGTGAACAATCTACATACAAATGCAACACCTTCGAAACAGGTTTTGACTAGCTGAAACATATTACAGTTTCTCATTACCTTGTAGCCTATAGCACTGAGCAGACCCAACAATCTGTTCTCAAGGTTTAACTGAACCTTTGGATTAATGAATTGAACATGCAAGAGGCATAATATACTGGTGAGGAGGAGACACAGCCACAGGAGGTGATGCACAATAATATGTGTATATCTGTGTTTTACTTCAGATTTTAAACTCATCCAAGACATTAATCACCACCAATCGAATGTCATATTAAACTGACAAATTAGAGAGACAGTAATGCTCTGTGGTAACATTGCTATGCGTGATAATTACTTGTTTGAAAAAGAATTACACAAATCATCTCATGTATCCCAGGCCCTTTAAAGTATGATTAAAAGCAAGGCCAAATGAAAACAGTTTTTTTTTTATTTGTAATTACTGCTCTAGTACTGAAAGCTATTTAGATTATGATCTTGTTTTATTATGCGGAGTCTCTGAACGAAAGAAAAAAATAACAAAATACCCATATGCATTTAAATGTCAATGGCCTAAAGCAATCAGAGTTTAAATTTAACAAATGTTTTTATCACCTTATCATCTTAGTATGCAGACTTATCCAATTGTGGAAGCATAAAAATGTCAGTTTTCTTAATAATTATATTTTATTTTATGTTGTTTTTAACAGAAGAATATTCACTTAATCACTTGTTAGTTATCGTAACATTAAAACCTCCTCCCTAAACAGCTCTGACTCCTCGAGCCTTTGACTCCACAAAGGTATGTGGCATCTGTAGCACAAAGACATTAACATGAGATCCTTCTGTGGATCGTCTGTGGGTTCGGACCAGACTAGGCTAGCCTTTACCCCTCACGCACCCTGTTGCCTGTTGTCGTTTCCAGGACCATATTAGGTATGCACTAATACAATACATACTGGGAACATCCCAGAGACTTACTGTTTAGGAGATGATTTGACACAGTCATCTAATTACCCATTAAAATCTGCCCCTTGTCAACATCACTCAGATCCTTAAACTTGCCCATTTTTCCTGCTTCTAATACATCAACTTCAAAAAGTGACTGTTTACTTGCTGCATAACATCCCACCCTTTGACAGGTGCTATTGTAATTAAATAATTATTGTTTTTCACTGTTATACGCAATGTTATACACGTTATCTTAATGTTATGATCGGTGTATGTTGCTAGCTTTTACCATTTTATGAGCAAATTGTGAGCATATTAAATTATTTTAGTGGCCAGTTGTTTTTTTCTACTTTCAAAATTGTGCATCTACTGTTACAAACCTTTCGATTCCTGTGGTTATTTGTTGCCAGTTTATTATTAAGCTATTATCTTCATGTACAGAAAAATATCAGTTATGACATATAGTTCTTTTTCAGTATATAGTCATTCACTTGCTTTATTATTAAAGTGTCATTTGGGTTATATTGTATTTGTACTGCTCTTTCTTCAAAGTTTAATAAGGGAACAGTAATCACAGAGCAGTTAATGTATTGTGCTTGTGATTGGAAAGTTATGAATTTAAATCCCAGACTGTTTGAGAGCCATTGTTAGACCCTTAAGCCTCAAGTGTTCAGCTCCATGCATGGATTGTATTCTGTCTCACTTGTACGTCATTAAGTTAGTGCAGTGTGTAAATGTAAGTGAAAGAATCTCCAACTCCTTGTTCCAGAGTTCAGATCTCAGGATGCCAATTCGGTGCTTGAAATCTCAAATACGAATGTATAAGCTTTTACCTGTCACCACACACTAATCTGCCAAAGTATCGCCTCATATTATTGATGTAAGATTTACAAAAATGCACTTCTGTGTGCACAGCACTTTCAATGGTGCCTGTTGCCATGCCAACTTTCCTTTTCTTTTCCTCGCTCTTCATTACCGAGCGTGATTCCAGTGCAGAGTGCTCTCCGCCAAACTCAGACCTGCTGCAATCCCGCTCCAAAACAGCTCCTGCTCTGTTTACTGACCTCGAGCGATATTAATATACCTGTTCTCTAAAGTTCACAGCAAACACTTCTTGTTTCAATATTTTGGTTGCTCACGTTTTTTTTCTTTCTGTTTCCTCCCTCAGCACAATCAATTGATGGACTCACACAACTACAAGAGCTGTTTATTTTCACAGTGAAATGGAAAAAACATCCAGCAGCAGCCTAAGATGGTTTAATTAAAATGTGTGTTTTAAAAAATATGTTACCTGAAGATGTAGTACGTTGATAGTAACTGAATGTTATTTATACTATGGAGCTCTTTTGGGTACTGTCTGGACTCTGGATTGCAATATTCTATATTGCAATATATAAATATATATATATATATTTAAAACTATAATCATTTACATAGTGAAGATTCTGTAGGATATTTATTCAACATTTATGGAAGGAGTCTTGAGTGTTGGTTAAAATTTTTCCCTTACACCTACCTTTCCCAAGCTGTGTTTTTTTTGTATTATTGTGTTAAAGTATAAGAAAAAAAAATAGGTGGGGTGAGGGGGTGCCTGTGCATACCTGCTACAATATAAGTAATAACAGGAACTAACGTGACACTCCACAACATTAAAATAAGTATAAACTCATAAAAAATATGATGTGTTGTCCTTTAATTAGACAGGAAATTGCTGTGGTATAAAGGAATAATACTCTGCTGGATGTGTTCTGGATGTACCTATGCATGGTTATGCATTACACCATTCTGTCGTGGTTACATACATACTTGGTGTGGATGTATTATTATTATTATTATTATTATTATTATTATTATTATTATTGCTGTTATTCCCATGCCTATACGTAAAACCCTTTACAGATTAGGAATATGTGTATGCACATAACTTTGTCACAACCTTACAGACTCTCAACGAGAAGGAAAAGAAGAAAGGTGCATAGCATTGGGAAAAGAAATAGACTCTACTATCCCTCTGTTTCAGTAAAAAACTGGTGAGGACAGCTATATACCCTCAGGGACCTTTAGTGAAAATAAAAACTGGACTCTGTGCTGTAGTTTATTTTCCATGTTGTGCCATATGTAACCCATATGTAATGTTTGTAAAATATCCCTGCTGATCATTTACAAATACATTACACTGTTATACCACAAGTATATGTGTTTTTGCACCATATTATGCATATATGTATGCATGTATGTATGTATATATGCTATGTTGCTTTTTTACTGACATTCAAACTTTTTTTTTCTGTAACTTTATCATTATTATTATTATTATTAAAATGTATTTAACATTTCTGGAAGGAGTCTACAAAGTAAATGTAAAGTTTACATATTTACATTCATATAAACACATATATGTTTGTAAATGTCATGATTGTCCAAAATGTCTTGAATTGTTTCAATAAAGATCAGTTAAAACACATTACACTGTCATGTATTTTCAGCATTTAGTGAAACCTTAGCTCCAGTGTAACTTGGGATTAAGTTAATAGGGTTTTTTCTTAATTTTGTAAATTATGGAATTGACTGTAATCTGTGTGTCACAGATACAGTGGATGGAGATGAGACTGGAGATGCTCGAGTATTCTGCACAGCTACGTTCACTAATACCCAGGTCATAACTGTAATGTCAGACTGAATGTAGTGATGAACACTCAGATGGACAAGATGATGATGATGATTCTTGTTGAAGTTATTTGTTAATAACTGGTTAAAGTTATTGTCTGACACTACTAGAGACCCCAGTGGCCCTTAGTAGAAAGTTCATTTAGTTACATTAAAGGTTCATTTAGTACATTAAGGTGGGTTTTTTTAATCCTTACCATGCTGTCGTAATAGATGAGCTCGAGTTCGTAGTCGGGCAGGATGTCAGTGCGGTTGTTGACGAGCTCCAGTGCCATCTGAGCGGCGGGGAGACATGCCTGTCCTCCAGGCCATCCTCCGCTCATGGGGAACAGCGCTCCGATGTACAGCTTCTTCTTTCCTGCAAGCGCACACGGCCAGGAAAGCAGCAACATAAACCAACACAGCACAACAATTCTCAGCCACAGAGTCCTGAAATCACCCGGGCTCTTCATTGATGCCACAGAGTCGCAAATTCCTCCGAGAAACGTGTCGAGGCTCCACCGCTGAACTACAGTACTAAGTGCGATTCGCGCGTCTTAACGCGAGTTTAACGCGCAACACGGAGAGCAGCGCGCGGCGCGGCGCCTTTCACTGCGTCCTGATTCCACCGCTATCATAATGAACGGCACGTGTGCAGTGTTTGATGTAGAGATAGGAATAACACATGCATGCACGATAATAGGGACGTTATGACCATGCGAGAGCTCTACTTAAATAACCTAAAAGCAACATGCGGTTCATTTCCCCAAATGCATGCATGCATCAACCGGATCGTGTCTGCTCTCTACAGAAGGGGTTTGATCAAAATGTTAAGAAAATACATGCAACTCCTTCTAATCCCTTAATCCAGTGGAAACGAAGATGAGAAAGAAAAACAGCAAGCACCAGACTCAGAGCAAGCATCATTAGAGAAGTAGCCTACAGCACTGGGGAAGGAGAGCACTGCTCTATATATATTTACAGAGAGAGAGAAAGAGAGAGAGAGAGGGGGAGAGAGAGGAGCAGAAGGAAAGACATGAACAGAGATGGAGGGGGTGTAAACTAAGTCCACATTTCAGGTCATATTGTCAGTCAGGCATCCCCTTATCCGCTTTGTCCATCAGGGTCAAGATTTTGTCTAAATCCCACCCGAAATTATAGGGCACAAGGCAGGAATACACCCCAGACAGGGCACCAATCCATCACAGGGTACCACATACAAATAAATACCAATTCACTGACACATACACCGTTTAGGTCATCCAGTCCACCTTCCATTTGCATTTTCCAGGAGAAAACCAAAGCACCCAGTGGAAAATCACACGAACGCAGAAAAAAACACACTAAACTCCTCACAGATAGAGACCAGCATAAGGATTGATGTCCCAGACGTCTGGAACCGCCCAGGTCATATTGTCTCCCTGTCTTATTAAAGTGTCTCTATGCTTTTACACATTGTTTAGAAACTCTCCAAAAATTCCACCCTGAAACATATTAAACGTGTATACTGAAACATTTGTGATGTGCTCAGATACACTTTCATGGCACAGTCCATTGTAGGGCATCGTACACACAGACATACATGCACAACTAGGTGTGGAATAGCTTAGTCTGTGTAGCTGCTTGCATTATTATGAAAGGTGAAAGAAAACCAGACAACAAAGAGGAAACCTGGGACTCAGAAGCTGTGAGGCAGAAACGCTACCCACCGACTTTCTGTTAATCCTGTGATTTTAGAGGCTGTTGCTTGTTCTGTGTTCAATGGGGGCATTGAAAGGCATTCAATTGGAGGAAAAAATATCTCAGACATAATCAATCTCACATGAAAGGAATAACAGTTACACAGCTTTCGCTATTAGCACCTAAAAAGCAATAGAGTAAGAGCTTCATTTCTTTCTCACCATATTTCAACAAAGTTCAATTTCATATTAATGAGAAATCCAACATAGACATGGAGACAGTGACTGTCAAACTCAGTGCCCATAGACATGACCTGACTAATTAGTGATCTCTGAGATGTCAAGCATGGTAATGCTTATGGTGGAAAAAAGAACAGGAAGAAGCCTAAAGCTTTAGAACCTGACCTCTTTCACTGTGGAAGATGTAGGAAACTGTTAACCAATGTAAAAATAGACAGACACATCAATAAAAGATGTTTAAACTTAACGAAAGGGTTAACTTATAATTACCATGATCTGTGGCATTTTAAATTAGATGTTACTTATATGCAAGATTAATATGCATGTCAGGGTGAATTTTACCTTTAAGCTGTTTGTATGTCCTCAAACAAGGTTGCCTATCCCTCTTATAAAGTCAAAATTAATAACTAGTGAAAGTAATGTAATATTTACAAAGGTATCATTCATTTAAACACGTTTTTTTAAAAATATGCTGCATTCCTAAATCATTCTTTCATCTAGGTCTAAAAATGGTGTCATTTTATTACACATAATAAACTTGAACCACTACACATTCACACAGCATTCATTTACTGTTAATACTTCCACTATTGCTTCTTACACACTGTTTCCATTGTCACGACATTTTAATAATAACCCCAGTGTGTGTGTAATTTACTGATGCAATTCTGTGTATGTATTTTGAAAATGCATAAAATGTATATATGTTTGCAAAAAAACCCCAAATATTACATATTAGTAAAAATATATTTATAAAAAAATATATAAAAAATATTAAATAAAAATTATAGCAAACCATTTTTTAGTACATTAAAAAATTAGACTAATATTAAACCAGGACATTCATACATGAATTAAAAACTGGAGATTTTGCTCTATATTGGCATGGAACCAGACAGATAAATACTGTATTTTAGCACAGATCCTACTGTAGCTTGCAGACACAAAGCTATCATATTTGTTTTATATATGTGACCTTAGAACAGTCTGAATAATTCAATTCGGAAAGTTCAGAAAAGTGTTGTATAATCAGTCGATACCACCTTTTCCCTTTCTTTTGGCCCGTCTCTCTCCCTCTCTCTCTCTTTCACACATACGCACACACATAGACGAACCCAACCAAACTTGCTCAGATAAACAATCAATCTCTCATGCCATTACCAGCGGCACCTCACAGCATGCTCTTCTCCAATAAATCAAGTAGCAGCAGCCTACATGGTCTCTGTCAAATAACTGATATTGACGGAATAATGCAGGCTCATTTCCCACAGGGTTTTGGGCTTTGTGTTCATGTCTTGAAGCCACGATACAGCATAAAGCCTCTGAAAAACCAAACGCATTTTCTTTCTGCTCTTTTGCTCCCTGCTTAGGCTTTTGGGACAAAATTGCTGCTTGTTCAGGTACTGGGGCTGACAGACACCTGTCACCATTAGAGTGCTAGACAATACCCACTCGCTGCAATCATGTGCTACTATGAGGATACTATGCCGCATAAAATTTAACAAGACGCATGCACTGTAGCAATATGCAAGACTACAATAAGTGTTAGGCAAACTGACAGACTGTGATTTCTACACTGTATGTGAGAGTACAACTGTGAGGATTTCTACACATCTCTGTACTGAGAAGAAAACATAAAACATAAAACCTTTACTCAAAACTTACTTATAATGGATGTCTCAAGGCTGCTGCTGAAGCTGTAAAAACATTTATACAGAACACATTCAGGGGATTTTGAACTTTTTGTAGCCAGTAATATAAATTGCATGGACTCCCTTATTTACATTTACGGCATTTGGCAGACACTCTTATCCAGAGCGACTTACAGGGTTATTGGTATTACAGGTAGGCCAACATAGTGTTAGGAGTCTTGCCCAAGGACCCTTATTGGTGTAGCACAGACTGGCTGCCCAGATCAAGAATCGAACCCAGGTCCCTCACATGGGAACCCAATGATGTTACCACTGAACCACACCAACCTTCATCACATATATATTTCAAGTTATTTCGGACATAAAATCCACTTGCCTAAACGGCTGCCAAAATGACTCTGACCCATAAAGGCATGGACCTTACAAGACCTCTGATGGTGTATCTGACATCAAGACTTCATCAACAGACCTTTCTATGGATCTTCTGTGGGTTCGGACCAAACGCTCTATAAGTAAGCCTTGGGCATCCATGACTCTTATTACTGGTTTAACGGTTGTCCTTCCTTGAACCACTTCTAGTTGGTATTAACCACTGCATATTGGGAACACCCTGTAAGACCTGCTGTTGATCCAGTTGTCCAACCATTCTTATTTGGCCCTTGTCAAAATCACTCAGACCAATTACACTTGCCCATTCTTCCTGTTTCCAACACATCAGCTTTGAGGACTACTTGTTCACTTGATGCATAATACACCCAGCCCATTGACAGGACAAGATAAGCAGTGTTATTCAACGTTAAGGCTGATTGGTGTCCATGTGTTAAACATGCTAGTCACAATAATAGCTCAAAAATAAATGCAATAGCTTTGATAATGGTAAGCTGTGATTTCAAACCCCTGAGGGTCCCCACACACTTTCAGTAACTGCTTTATAGTGGTTCCAGTGCCTACTCTAGGAAAACGAGGTATGAAGCAGGAATAAAAACCTGCATGGAATGCCAATTCATCACAGTGCACCATGCACACACATTCACACCCTCATTTACACCCAGGGGCAACTTGTCTTAGCCAACCTACCTACTTGTATGTTTCTGGGAGGTGGATGAAATACAAAGAACCCAAAGCGAACCAAATGCCACACCTGAGCTCAAGGTGATGGTGGAGTTCTGAGATGGCAAAGTTATTCATGTTTTAATAAATTTTGCACTCAGGGGTATTCTTAAATTAGGTTGTAAATCACTATAATTAGTGCATAAAATTGTTGTGCTGTATTTTTTTTTAACTATATTGCTCCAGATGCACAGTACATAAGAGCAGCTTTCTGTTTTCCGTTTCCTGTGTTTCAGTCTATTACTAGAGATTTATGGCTGTAGTTTTAATATTATGCAGTCATATTGAGTTGAAGAACTGCCCAAAGACTGTGACAGATTTTCAGTGAGTATTTTGTCCTTTTAAACTTAAGTTTTAATTATAGACCCAGTAAATGTATGTATGACACATAGAATTTACTTCTACTATTTTACTCATATTTATATCATTATAATTACATTATTACCCTAGGTATAAAAGCTATTGTTTTTGACTGGCTCCCAATTTTTATGTATTAGAAAGAGCAATGAGAGTGGTGTTTTTAGTCCAAAAAATCCAAAATCTCTTATATAATCCTGTAGGTCTGTCATCTGACTTATTAGCACACAAGAGAGCACTCAGGTGGGCTGCCCTTTAAAGGTAACCATAGCTCTTCCTGTGCTCCTCTGGTGACATTTGGTGCCTGGTTCTCTCTCTCTCTCTCTCTCTCTCGAATTCTCACTCAGTATGTGTCTGAGTTTAATTCCTATTTCTCCACATCCCAGTCATGAATTATTTACTCCTGATCTTTAGTTGATATTTAATAAAAGAACACCAAGTGACACCTGCCGTGTAGCTAGATAATTACTCAGACCTAAGAGATCTCACTGTGCCAACATGCCTAACTACCTTTATACAGTCAGCTCCAGAATTACTGGCACCCTTCTTAAAAATAGAAACAAATATAGTATAAAATAAGAATTACACAAAAGCATGGAGATTTCCACTTGGACTAACCTAGCTTTCACTCAGAAAAAATGCACTCTCTCATAGGCATATGGCATAATTCTTACATGAAAGTTTAATGATTGATAATTTACGCAAATTAGTATCTTTAAAAAATAGGTAGATGAAATAAATTGCTCTTGGTATCCAGAAGCTCTAAACTCTCTGCTTTTGTTGAGATATACTAGCAGCCTGTAGCAGCAATTAATTTACAGTGTTAATGCTAAACCTGAAAATTCAATGCTTATTAATAATTACTAATAATAAACATGGAAGGTCACTGGCTCGATTCCTGCAACCGACATGATACCCGAAGGCAAGGCAGCTAACCCCCAACTGCTCCCAAGTTGCTGTGGATTGGGGCTGCCCACCATTCCAGCCAAGTGTGTTTACTGGCCCCTGGTGTGTGTGTGCAGTCCATGTCACTGCACGGATGGGTTAAATGCAGAGGTCAAATTCCTCTGTGTGCAAGCACAGTAGGTTAATTACTTAAAATGTAAGCTCAGTGAGCAAAGGTTTATATAGAAAGATATATGAATAGCCCAATTATAGGCTTATCTTCATCCTTCAATGTATCTACAATTTTGGCTGCTAAGTTGATAGAAGAATATCCCAAATCTGTTCCAGCCTCGCATTGCCACTGAGAACCAAACACGGTTATTTCATCTAGGTTATTTCATTAGCCCAAAAGAAAAGGGATCATTATCCATTACAAATTATCTGGCATTATCCCACATTATTACAGGGATTGCTGAAGTCTATCTCAGACTGCATTGGTTTTAGGTGGAAAACCATTTTTTATCAATTCCTTCATTATCTAAGCTATGTTTTCTACTACTGATTCAGGGGATATCTCATAGTATCTCAGATTCGCCTGACTGCATGTATTTGGACTTTTGGAAGGAAGCCAGAGCTCCTAGAGAAAACCCACGAAGATATGAAAAGAAAATTCCACACAGAAAGGACCCTGACTACTGAGACAGCGAATCAAACCCAGGCCCTTCTTGCTTTAAGGCAACAACATTCCTCTTTTTTATTAATAATAATAATAATAATAATAATAATTATTATTATTATTATTATTATTATTATTATTATTATTATTATTGTTATT
>JAOVVF010000048.1:19985539-19997970 GCA_028565595.1 Duopalatinus emarginatus
TAGTTAGTTTATATACACATTTTGTACATAAAAAGGGCAGATATGCAGAGCTTAGACTAACAGAAGGTCCTATTAATCAAATATTCAAAAGTTGGGACATATTAGACATTAATTTATCTCTTTTTTGCTATTAAGTAATTGGGGTAAATTATAATAGCATTATAAGCATGAAAAGCATTATAATAGCAAATTATAATAGCCGTGGCCTTGTGGTTAGGGTTAGCCACACCGGTCTTGTGACCAGAATATTCTGGGTTCGACCCTGCAACAGACAACAGACAAGAGACAGACAACCATTATGGAGCTTTTGTAAATGTCTGACGCTTTATACTGTATAGGCACTGAAGGTAGCAAGAAGTGACGTTCATAGGTGTTGTTGCTATGTATTTTGCATAGGTTTGTCTGTACCAGTTTTGTTTTTTGTTTTTTTTGGCACATTTCTGACACCATCTCCATGTCCTCCTTAAATCTTTCAGCTTTGAGTTATTTGCATTTTCTTTCTTTCACAAATGAGCAGGTGGTATAATGGGATGAAGGTCACATAATTGTCATCCTGTCACTGTAAGGACATTTGGACCCAAACCAAAATGATAAATCATGGTCACATGGGTGCAACAGGGGGACAGATGCCTGCCAATGTCATTTTATGGACATTCGTTTTGCCCTGAAAAACAAAATCAGATATATTGCATGTCACTGTCCTGTACATAACCAGATGGGCCCCTGGCCTTTACCACCCAATGTGTAAAAATCTGGACACACAGACAGAGCATCACACATTCAGAGCGGCTCTAAATAAAGGCTTTGCAAAGGTGTTCAATTAATATACTAGTCCTAGAGGTACCACAAAGTGTTCAGACCTATTTCTGGTTTTCTAGTGAACCTAATCCAGGTTTATTTGATTAATTTTGGTTTCGCCCTCCCAAAAACTGATAATTTAGTTTTCACTGAAAAAAAAGCCTTATTTATAATGGTAGCACTAGTGTTCAATTACTCAAATTCAGTCCCAAGACCATAAATGAGCTCCAAATGTTACAATAACTTATTTTGAATGAGACTATAACATAACAATAATTACTGAAACCTTCTGCTATATATTATTTGTCATATTTTAAAAAGTGCATGATGAAATATTTATTATTATATATTATGGTTATTATTATATTTTTTTAGATTGAACTGAGTTGTGTAGAGTACAGATGTAGTAGAATAATAAATGATAAATATTATGATACATGCATGTAAATTAAATGCAAATGAAATGCTAATTTATTTATTTATTTTAACAAAAAATAATCTGGTTTTAGATTATTATATATATATATATTATAAAAATCATGGTCTTGACTTGGACTCGATGTGTCTTGATTACAACACTAGGTAGTGCTTTTTTTTAGTTTAGCATTTAGTTCTCTGTGGACCAGGAAGGGTTAAAAATCCATCCATTCAAAAGGTTCTCAAGATTTTTTTCTCTAGCATTATTCTACAGGACCATTTTGAATGACTTTATTTTTAAATGCATCTCTACTAAAACCATGTCTTCACCCAGTCTCTCCACAGGATGAAACGGGCCTTGTTATCTCGGACTGTTCTGAAAAGACATCCATCAGCAATTTCATCTTCATCTTCGCTCAGGCTCCATATTTTGTCTCTCTCGGGGTATATACAAGGAGTCACAAGAGAAAAGAGTAAAATGAGAGAGATAAGATACTGTCCCTGTAATTCTCGTTCCGGCACATAGCTCGGATCTGGAGGAGCATCACATGACTGCTTCCAGTGGCAAAGACATATCATTCTCTGCATTAGGGTCATCTGAAAGACAGAAATAGGGTGGGGAATGCAGGCTTTACCAGGGAGATCTCTTTAATCCACCATCTGAGATTACAAAAATGAAGGTCAACAGTATATCTGAGGAAAATTATTAAAAACTATGTGTCACCATGTATTTTGTTAATAAATACTGATGTAGTCTAATCTATCTAAGACAATTTACTGTGGTCTTATTTCTTAGAGATTAAATGTAATTTTGTTGGGACTCAAATCTTACTGATGTAACGAAACATTTTTTAACATGATTATCTGATCTATACAATTAAGTTATGAAGATAACTCATAACTAAGAACTCTGCATGGAAAATACAATTACATGGATGAACAAAGAGAGAAATCTATAGTTTAACAGCATGAAACTTTATTCATAAAACATATGTATAATCATGTTTTGTTCTGTCAGACATTGTATAAGCATCTTTAGTCTTCATGAAGAACAATCTTTACAGAAGAGGATATCAACCAAATATATAAATATCTTAAAAAAAAACAGGAAAATCTAGCCTATAGTCAGTCAAGAATACACAGCTATGACTATCGCAAATAATTAATAATTAATAACACAAATTACTATCAACAGTCAGCTGCATCATAGCACAAATGATAACTATATAATGTCTGCTTAATATTTTAAATATTATACAACAAATCGTCAGTTTTTATTAAAAATAAATTAACACTGAATGCAATTTTTAAAATTTTTATAATAAACTATTTACTAAATATAATGATAAAGCAATGATAAATCTACTAAGCAGCAGGTCTTATAATGCACACAAACTATGAAACACCTATTTAGCTTGAACCTGATGACAATCAATTGACTTGTGCGATCTTACAGCTTTGCTAACATTGAATAATATACAGTGTGAGATAAAAAAAGGGATGCAATTATTTAAGGCTAATTCCATTTAGACATCAAGGGCAGTGACAGAAAGTTGCACTCAATCAAAAACAGATAATCATGTGAATGTAGTAGTCAGTGGGTCAGTATTGCTTCTGAGTAAAATTAGAGAATTTGTTGTGTTTGTAAGTTAAAGATACACTTATTTAGGACAAAATGGAACAAGCATTATGTTGTATGTACCGTAAACCTCCAATTATCCAACCGAATTGGGAATTGACCTGATGTGGATATGCAGAAATTTAGATGTGGATATGTGACCAAACTGAGAGGGCTGAGAAAGAAGACTGAATAACTGACAAAATACACACCAGTGTCATTTAAATAAACAGATTTAGTAAGGAGAAAACAAAATATGTAAATGTTATTCTTCTTTATTTTTATACTCAAAAATACTAACTCTGTTACTTTATATGAAACTTTTTATTGCTTTAACAAAATTTTGAGACACTCGGGTCTTGGCGAATTGGAGTAAGGATAATTGTAGTTTTACTATATTTAATTTCTAAAAGGTATTGTAAATGTAAACTTTTTTCGCCAGTGAAAACTATATTTAAGATACTGAAAATCTGAGGTGTGATTATTAGACAATTTTGGATTCATGCATTTATTTAAATCATACATTATTACTGATCCATTATTACTGGAATAGAACAGACAACTGGTGTGTATGAAATAATTCATATCCGTAAATGTAACCTGTAAATAGTTATATAGGTTATAAGGGTAACTCTGATACTTCTTCTCAACTTCATCATCGTTCACAAATATACGGCAAGCTTACTACAGAATCCACGAGGAAGTCAGTCAAGGCGATCTGAGGCTAATTAATTAACTAACCATATCGCACCATAATAGATTCAGTTGTATTGTCAGATATCAAATCACTGGAAGCCTGAGGTTCACACCAATATATATATATATATATATATATATAAAGAACTTTGCAAATCAAAAATAAAACTCACTCACAAACAAACTCATCTCAACATTTTATGTTCTGCAGCTTGAAAAATGGCAAACATCAGCTCCATGACCTTAAGCTTGTCTGAGTTAAAGAGGTGTAAATTGACTTCAGTGGTAATTATTGAAGCAGCTGTTTATTGCTTTTTAGCAGCTGTCATTTAAGTGTTTGTCTAGCCTGGTCAGTCAGTTTCCACATGCAATCAGATAAATGCCATTTTACATTAACAAAAATGCTGTTCAACTACACATACACAACTCCATGGGTAATCGAGAACTGCTATTTAAATACCAGATGTAACTTGTTAATATTTATAAGCTAGGAAAGACATGAAAGGCTCATACGGTAAAAAACATTTGAATAATGGATTAAGAATAAAGCAGTAAAATAACAGCAATATGGTCAGTTTTTTGTATATTTTTTGTTCATTTTGTGTATTTTTATTCTTCTTGTCAGCATTTTGAAAACATGAAAACTATCAGTTTAAAAAGCCAAACTGAGCTTAATGTGGCTGGTGTTATTTGTTTAGTTCTATACAATTATTGTTTGGGTATTTCTGTGTTAAGGCTAATTGTAAGAACGTTTTAATCATATCTACAGGGCGCTGTCAGGGATTTCACAGATTTACTTTGATAATAATATGTGCATTATGCTGTGATTTATGCAAATTATTTACAGTGTGGCTTCTATTCAAGTTATCCAGACTCGATGTGATGGCCTAAAGCAGTACTGCTTTTTTATGTTCAGTTTGTTTTTATGCATTAACTGACAAGTTCTGCTGTTACTACCAGCACCGACAACAACCTCTGCATCCCAGGGGGTTGTTGAACATCTCACCTTTATAATATATTGCAAAAAGAGCCTGTTTGCCACACTGCATTCTAATTACCTGCTAAAATTATACCGGATCTAGTTTCATTAGACTGGCACTGGGTTTAAGTCATTCTCTCATCATTCATCACAGCTTTTCACAGGAAGTCCATTTCTTTTCTGATGCAAAGTGCAATTAAAGCACTAACGTTCCCAAAGATGGGAAAAGCGATAAGAGACAGACTACTCAAATCCAGCATAAATGAAATATTCAGTGCAGCAGAGCCTTGTTAACCTTCAAAGGCAGTATAATATTCCTCAAACTGCCATTTGTAGATTTGGATCTGACATATCATGGACACTGGGACTAAACTGGACCCTGTTATCCTAGTTGCTTATACTAGACTGAGAAGGTCTTCCCTTGTGTGTCAGGACAAGACACAGATCTGGTGGAAAGTAAGACTGGATGATATGACGATACAATAACGATCGTAACCTGATGATTTATAACCCAGTTGGTCAGTGCTGTAAAAATAAGGATAGCTAGTATTTATCATAGTTTGAGAAAAGCATATCGTGAAACTATTACACACAGTAACAATCAGCTGATTGGATGTTACCTTTTTACAGATGTTTCATGCTCTCCTTGTGGTTGTGTAGGTTTTCTGTAAGTTCTCTGGTTTCCTCCCAAACACACATTTCCTATGATAAATTGACCCTAAGTGTGAGATGTGTGTCTTGAGATGGACTGGTGTCCCACCCTGGGTGTATTCCTGTGTAAATGTGATCCTCAGCAGGATAACTACTGAAGATAAATTAATGTTTAAATTGTCCTTTGTACTGAATATTATTATTATTATTTTAAAACATACTACTGTTTGGTTGTTACCATGTCATCAGTGCTAAATATCCTGATAAATATTGAGTACTATAGAAATGTCTTCACCAAAGGATCACCAAATGGTCCACTATTATTCAAACATCCCCCTTCACGTGAACCCAACGTGAGCCTTACTCACAAACTCACACTCCTGTGATGCTGCTTGACGAGCTGCTCTTGTTTCTCAGTCTCTGCAAAATCCAAATTTTTGCCCCTTCCTTGCTTCAGTCCTCCAGTGTCTTTCCCCCTTTCCTCCTCTTCTCCAGAAAGACTAACAGAGTCACTCAACTGGCCAAGATGCTCAACAGAGTCGCACTTCTCCAAATCAGAAGCAATGGTTTTAAAACTGAAAACAGAGGTGGAGTCCGAGCCCACTCCAGAAGACGGTCTCTGCTTTTCTCCCTCCCACCAGCCAGACTCCCGATGTCCCTCTACCCACTCTTGTGTCTTAGCCTCTTCGCCGTCCACCCATTCGTTTGACTTATTGCGGCCTCTACAGTGTACACTATGAGTCCTTGTAGTAATAATTACTGCCTCTGCTCCTACAGGAGGACTGCGAGTTTTGAAGGATTTTGTAGAGTAGTCAGGTCCTCTCTGGGCATGGATCTCCTCACTGATTTTCTCCAGACGCTGCAGAGTGTAGGAGTAATGCTTCTTCACTTCACTCACACGCTCTTCTAACTGAGTTACCTTCAATTTGTGCTCCTGCAAACATGATACAACAAGTCTCAGCACAGTTGGCTTGGCTTGCCCACATATGAGGGAGAGAGCAGCAAAGAGAAAGACAAATGTTTATGCAGCAAAGAGGAATGCGTTTACCAGAATAATCAAATCACAAGATAACTTCAGTATCTCTGCACTGGAGCTAATTGTTGTCCAAATATAGTAACAATTTTATTGCCATTCCCAACTATATACATATGAAATTTTACCTAATGTCAAATAAAAATTATTATTATTAAAAATAATAAACTTTTTATTTTTCATTAGCAATTAATTAGGTATGTATTCTACATTGTTGGTATTGATTCAATGCTTTCAAGACACTGCCTGTGCTGTCACTGTTTGACTATTTTTTCCACTACCTGCAAAAACCACATGTACTAAAATAGATTTTACACCTACACCGATCAACCATAACACTTAAACTAGCTGCCTAAACTGTTGCAAAAAACAGCTCTGTCTTGTCGATTCATGGACTTCACAAGACCTCTGAAGTTGTGCTGTGGTATCTGTTGCACCAAGACATTTAAAACAGATGCTCGGATGGATCTTCTTTTGGATCAGACAAGAAACAGCTAGTCTTCAAGCCATACACACATCAATAAGCCTGTCCAATTGCTAGTTCACTGGTTGCTCCTTCTTGAACCACTTTTGGTAGGTACTAACCATTGTATACTGGGACACTCCACAAGACCTACATCTTCTGGAGATGTTCTGACCCAGTTGTCCAACCATCACAATCTGGCCCCTGTCAAAGTCATTTAGATCTTTGTGCTTGCCCATTTTTCCTGCTTCCAACACAATAACTTTGAGATCTGACTGTTTACTTGCTGCCTAATAAATCTAACCCTCTAACAGGTGCCATGTTAAAATGTTGAAATGAGATGACGTTATTCACTTCACCTTCATGTTGATCAGTGTAAATGACATAATGTAATTATAGGATATTTTGCCAGACGTTTTTGGACCACTGTTGATCACAGCCATATGTGCTTTATAAACACTCCATTCCAGATTTATTCACCCTTCTGCTGTAATAATAAGCTCCAGTCTTCTGGGAAAGCTTTACACTAGATTTTGAAGCGTGTCTGTAGGGATTTATGTTCATTCAGCCACAAGAACATTGATGAGGACAGGCACTGATGTCTGTTGAGGAGGTCTGGAGTGCACTCTGTGTTACAGTTTATCCCTAAGGTGGGGTTGAGGTCACTATATGCAAAAGCGCAGGTTATTCAACACCAACCCATGTCAAATCATGTCTTCAAGGAGCTTACATACACAGGGTTATCATCCTGCAGGAACAGGTTTGTAGCTCTATCAGCTTTAGTTCCATTGATGAGAATCTATAATGTTACAAAGTCATTCTACACAATTGTGTGCTTACAATTTTGAAGAAGCACATATGAGTGTGATGGTCAGGTGTCCACAAACATTTGACCCTAGTCAGGCTCTCTGTGTGCATATGAACCTCATCATTGCGAGTACTGTCTGATATTGTATGTGTTTCGAGCAAAGTGTATCGTGAAATTCACCTGACCTCCAATATGGAGTTAAATTGGACCTTGAGCTCGAAATAAGGCTTCGACTTGACAATGGTCCTCTTGAGGGATTTCTGCAGGGTCTGTACACGAGCCTCAGCCGCCTGACACAGCTGGGTCACACGCATGTGCTCTCGTTCGCTTCGCAGCCGCTCGTCCTCAGCCTCGTTCACCTGGTAAAAGCAAAAACAGGCCAGGCGTCATCTTACCGACTCTGAAAAGGGGTGTCTGAAAGCAATCCTTATGCAACAAGAACTGACTATGTAAGAGCTGAGACATCTACACCCAGGGCAGTAACTGTGCACGGACAGTAATCCAATCGTGATCAGATAGCTTCTGACCACATGCAGGGGAAAAAAAAAAAAAATCAGGCTATTTTTGTCTAGCAGCATGAAAGTAGAGGTGATACTGTGAGTAAATATAGGTCTGCCATTTATTTATTTATTTAAGCACAGTCATAGTTACATTTCATCATACTATCAGTCATAAAACATGTCATACTCATAAGCTGTCACTAAAACATTCAGAATATATTTTTTTTTCTTTCTCATGTTTTTTTTTATTCTTTATTACAGGCACTGCCTGAATTGTCCCTATTTTTTCCTCACATCAAATTTGTTTATGAATAGTACATTAATGATGCGGCAAATTATGCACGCACAGACTCTCCGCCATGAATTAAACATTTTCGGTAATCCAGTCATGATTGGGTGGTGTTGGACCAAATCTGGTACAAATCCACAGAACCTGCACTGAATTTAGAATGCGATAAAAAGTAATCGGATCAGCCCCACAAGGCTTTGTCTAGCGGCATGACAGGGGAGGCGACACCGATGAGTAACTATAGGTCTAAAAACGCTATTTATACTCACTGTCATGGTTACATTTCATCATGCTTACTCAGTGTTAAAGGCTCCGTTTAACAGCGCTGATTAATTATGAGTGGTGTACTGATAATGAAAGGCTATAGGCTTATCAGAAATAAGCATGTTCAGTGGTATAAAAATAATCTCGTACTCATTCTGTCATTCCGACAAGCTGGCAAACGTCCCACACACTACCCAGCTTATTTGCATTTCACACAGCAAAAAGGTCCAATTATAATGTGTACAGAAAGCAGAAACAGCTGTACAAGATGTAAACGCTGTTGCTAAAGCCGTGATCTTTCCACAGACAACTACTAATGTGCTTTTCCATCCTGTGTTTTAAAAGTTGTTTTCAGCTTTCATGCAGTCAAGGAGAGACATAAAACCCTGCTAAAGCCGAGGCTTAACTATGGGCAGATCTGGACTTTGGACAAAATAACAAAGGTATATAGTAGGGCTAGGCTACACAACGATTATAATCACTATTAGGATGCAGCACACTTTTCTGCGATATTGTGGATGTTGTCAGCAGTTTTATAATAACTATAAATTGTTTTTAGCATTCAATTATTGAATAAATACTAAAAGAATTCATCATTAAATAATAATTATTCGTTTTTTACTAGTGCAATACTACCGTTTTGCCATTTTGTAAATAAATCCCAATACATACTAATGTTATACAAATGATACACACATACACCGATCAGCCATAACATTAAAACCGCCTGCCTAAACAGCTCGCAGAACAGCTCTGGCTCATTGAAGCATAAACTCCACAAGACCTCTGAAGGTGTGTTTTGGTATCAGGTACTTAAACATTAGCAAGTGATCTTCCTGTGGATCTTCTGTACGATCAGACCAGATGGTCTAGTGTTCACTCCTCAACTGTATCAGTGAGTCTTGGCCACTCATGAACCTGTTACTGGTTCACCAGTTGTCCTTTCTTGGACCACTTTTGCTAGGTAATAAACCACTGCATACCAGGAACACTTAATTTTGGAAAAGCTCTGACCCAGTCATCTAGGCAAAGCTAATGGTGGTTGGTGCCGTGGTTGGTGTGGTACAGTGGTAACATTATTGGGTTCCCATGTGAGAGACCTGGGTTCGATTCCCAATCTGGGCAGCCAGTCTGGACTACACCAATAAGGGTCCTTGGGCAAGACTCCTAACACTACGTTGGCCTACTTGTAATACCAATAACCCTGTAAGTCGCTCTGGATAAGAGCGTCTGCCAAATGCCGTGAATGTAAATGTAATGGGCCCTTGTCAAAGTCATTACACTTGCCCATTTTTCCTGCTTCCAACGCATTAACTTTGAACACTGATTGTTCACTTGCTGCCTACCAAACACTTTACATATACCACTGTAAAAAGATAATCAATGTTATGCACTTTACTGGTTGTTATAGCTGATCGGTGTATATTATTGCCCAACCGTAGTGTATGCTGTAATAAAGGTTGTGTAGATTGTAAGACAGATACCTTAGCAGTGGCATGATTGAGCATCTCTTGCCAGGTTTGATCAAGAGTCTTATCTGCACCAAGGCCCTGCTCAGCCACATACACCATCTCCCGTGCAGCCGTGTGCATGGAAACGGCCCTCTCGTATCTAAGCGCAGCCTTCTGGGTCTCCTGCTGGGCCTAAGAGGTGCATAACAAAATCAGCATGCATTAAGAGAGACAGGGCCAAGTAGGAGTAGGAGTACTCGAATGATACAGCAAGAGTCTGTCCTTGAAGTTATTTTATACCTATAGCGAAAAGATTGAGCAGTGAAGCTTATTCTGACACATTCATTAAGTCACAAAGACACAATTAAGAATAAGAGTACCTCCTTAGCTAATCTCCGTGCCTCGTAGTAAGGTCTGGCTTTCTCAATGCAAGAACCCAGCTGAGAGCTTAGTGCATTGAGCTTCCTGGCTGAATCAGTGAATATTTTCCTGTAGTTTGACCTCTCTTCCTAGAGGGTGAAAGATAAAAATAAGTCATATATTAATATATAATCAAACTGTGTGCTGTTTGATCTGCATCGTGAGTCAGAAAGTGATTTATGTAACATACCACTAGTATCACTAGCTTCTGTCATATGAGTACATAACATCAATGACTCATGCAACAAGTGAAATTTTGAGTTTGAACATAATTAAATGTTTTAAATTAAACTTTTTTATGGCTTAAACATAACATCCAGTGAGGAATCCCCTGGAAAGAGAAAAACAGCACTGCATCTCCTTCTGTAATGTCAAATGCAGCGGTGTCTTATCTGATTCAGAAAGAGCAAGTCTGGGTGCAGATTTTCATTCCAACCTTGGTAGAAGCCACACTTGATTAACCATTTGTTTAATTAGTCAAGCTTAGCTCTCAGTAGACTATCAGTTGAGGCCTCTGCTTGGTTGAAATGAAAACCTGCAACAACTACACGCCCTTCTCTGGATAGGATCTGGACACTGCTGGACTAAAACTTTCAGGACTTTTGCAAATGATCTTCCTAGGCTTGCAGATGTGGACTGTCTACAGGCATTAAATGAGGTTCTGCTGGAAAAGCTTTTCACAAAAAAAGCTTTTCTGTAGGAATTTGTGCCTAATTATTCTGTAGCGCATTTATGATCCTGAATGACAAGGCCTGGTTTGCAAACTCCATTCCACTTCATCCCTAAGGTGCTCAATGGGGTGGAGGTCAGGGCTCTGTGTGGGCCAGTCAAGCTCTTCCACACCAAACTTATTAAACCATGTCTTTATAGTCCTTGCTTTGGTTTGTCATGCTGGAATAGAAAAAGACACAGCACAAATTGTTGCCACAAGTTGAAACCAGAGCATTGTGTAAAATGTCTTGGTATGCTGAAGAAATAAAATTGCCCCTCACTAGAGATAAGGGGCCTAGTCCAAACCCTGAAAAGCAGCCCCTTACCATTATTCCTCCTCCACCATATTTAACAGATGGCACAATAGAGTCAGGCATGCAAAATTCTCCTGGCATTCACCAAACCCAGACTTGCCCATCTAAAGGCTTGCATATGCAACTGCTCAGCCATGGAAATGCATTCCATGAAGCACCCACCATACAGTTTCGTGCTTACATTAATGCCAGGAGAAACTCTGAACTCTTCAGCTATTGAATCAGCAGAGTGTTGGTCACTTTTACACACCGTGCGCCTTAGCAGTCGTTGACCTCGCTCTGTGACTTTATGTGGTCTTCCGCATTGTGGCTGAGTTTCACTTCCATTTTCTAATAATATCTATAATAGTTCACTGTGAAATATCCAGCAGGGATGAAATTTCAGAAACCGTTTTATTGCAAAGCTGTCATCCTATCATAGCACCATGGCTGAAGTCACAGAGCTCTTTAGAATGACTCATTTTGTATATCAACTGTTTGCAAATAGAGACTGCATGGCTGAGTGCTTGATTTTATACACCTGTGGCAACGGGTCTGATGGAAAGACCTGAATTCAGTAATTAACAGGTGTGACCAAATACTTTTGCCCATATAGTGTATGTAATACACTGTAATACACATGCTACACTGCATTGTTTGCACCATCAAGTCTTATACCTATCTAGCCTTGCAGGTGTTCTCGCCAAAAGTGTTTAAATTGTTTTTTAACCTTAGTACTATCTTTTATTACTATTATTATTGCTGCTGGTCTGTCTGTGGGCTGTCAAGCAAGATCTGTTTTTAACTTCCAGGTAACCAAGGCAATTTTAATTTTGAGGGTAAATTGTTGCACAATATCTTAAACCACTAACCACTAAACATCCTTAAAGCAATGATGATCCACCCATATACAGTGCTTTACAATGAATATGAGTGTTTTTCTTATGCAGGGGAAATTCAGGCGCTATATTTTTTCGACTGCTCTCAAGACATTTTTTGTCCTTGCAACCCTTAGAAATAGTTTATTCTTATGGATATAG
>JAOVVF010000048.1:20013032-20026809 GCA_028565595.1 Duopalatinus emarginatus
CCGGGGAGCAGTTAGGGGAGTTAGGTGCCTTGCTCAAGGGCACCTCAGTCGTGTCTTGCCCTGGTTGGGGATCGAACTCGCGACCTTCCAGTCACGAGACCGGTTCTTTAACCAGAGACCAACACCAGCAGATGGCAACCCAGACCATCACAGACATCCATCATAGGCAACACATTTCCACACTTTCCCAGACTGTATGACCTTGAATTACAAAAAATGCAAACAGAGGACAACAGTCCAGTTCTGTTTCCCTTTAGCCCAGGTATTTCTGACGTTGTCTCTGGTTCATGACTGGCTTGATATTAGGAATGTGGCAGTTGTTGTCTCGTTCCTGGAGCAGTCTGTGTGTGGCTCATGATGCACTGACACCAGCCTCGGCACATTCCTTCTGATGCTCCCCCAAGTTCATAAATCAACTTGTCTGTCTGCTCCGATCCTGCAGAAGATCCACTGAAATATCTGTTGCTAATGTCTTGGTTTCAGATACCACAGCACACCGTCTTGTAGAGTTCATGGCATGATGGGGAAAAGCTGCTTTGGCATTTTAGATAGGCAGTTTTAATGTGATTGTTGGTCAGTATACAGTATGTACTGTAGGTAGTGACCTAAAGACAGACATATTCTGATTCATCATCGTTTTATTTTAAAAACAACAGGGGAAATGACATATCTGAATACCCCAGAAAGTATGAGGGGTCTATCTTTTACACTCATTTCATGATATAAATCAATCACCCAATATTACCTATGTCTAGTCTAAAGTCCCCCAGACCTTTTCTCCTGAAATCTGTTGAACAGTCAGCATTCCAGTTCATCCCAAAGGTGTTTAGTGCGGTTGTATAGGACACTGAAGTTTCTCACGCTGTGTACAGGGGTGTTGTCATGTTGGAACAGGTTTTATCCTGTTAGTTCCAGTGAATGCCAACTGTACTTCTACAGCATACGAAGACATTCAACAAAATGCAAATAAAAAAAAAAAGCAAATACAAATGTGTGCATTTTACTTTGTGCTAACAGTTTGGGGAAGAACCACAGTCGTCCATATACTGTAGTGTACGCAGAGGTGCGTTATCTGTTATATGCTTTTACAACATTGTCACATGCCTTTGTGTTGCATCAGCAAATAACAAGTTTGAATAATTTATAAGCATCCTGAACCTTTATACTTTATACTGTATGTGGAGATCAGTTGATAAAAACATCCAGTGATCCACTGCCATTTAGCATTGTATTCAAGTCCATTGCAGTACATCAATCACACACACAGACGCCTAATTTAGCAATTTAGCAAAGTGAGTCTGCCTACCTGCATGTTTTTGGCAAGTGGAAGGAAACCAGTGGAAACCCATTTAAAAAAAGGGACATGTAAACATTTGCTGTAACTCAAGTTTGGGATCAAACCAGGGACCATGGGACACTTACTACACGGTGCACTATCCGTCATGATTACAGTAAACCAAATAAAAAGCAGATCATCTTCCCATCTTTTTCTTTTGGTTCTTTTATTTGTTTCAAACACAAATCGTGAATGATTTTAACCTCGTTTATGAAAGATCTCGGGAGAGTTCCGAGTAGCACAGAAATGAAAGTAAAGTGATTGAAAGTAAGTACAGTAGGTAGTGACCTAAAGACAGACATATTCTGATTCATCATCATATTTACCCAAAACAGGAGCTCTAAGGTCCAGTCATGGAACACATAGCTGACTGATTTGGTTCTTTTACAGCAGGAAATGTTTAAGGGTAGCAATGGTTATCTGAACCATTTTACTGAGAATTGTTTCAAAAACTCAGCTTTGTTTAAAGCACACATGGGAGACACCTTCTGGTAAACCTGATGATGTGCACTCAGGGAACTTAGGGGACATAAAACATAACTAGATGTCTTCAAATGCTGTACACTGTTAAAAAAAATTCTTGTACACACATACATACATATCTGGGGGGCCTCTGAGTTTGAGTCCCAAAATGTCTTAATCTTTGAAATCCGCAGTGCATGACATTATCACACCATTAAGTCAATAGTATAGGGTGAGTCAAAAGTTAGGAAAATTACATATCTGAATACACCAGAAAGTACTAAGTGAGGGGGCTATCTTTTAGGCTATGCCTGGAAAATGGCAGCTATCTTGAAACCGCCATATTGGACCAAGGGCACGTTTCTCCAATAGAAATGTGGTCACTTATGACCCACCCTGTATATGTTAGGGTCAGATAAGGGTACACATTATCTAAGACCTGTCTTTATTATGTACCTGCCGTATGTGTGTTTGCATAAAAACAGAATTATTAGTGCGATTGTACATGCCATGATGTAAATCAATCACCCAATATTACCTATGTCTAATCTAAAGTGATTAACCTACTGTGCTTGCACGCACAACCCTTCCGTACAGCGAAACCTACGCTAGTAAACAAACTTGCCTGGAGCGGTGGGCAGCCTTTATCCACTGTATCTGGGGAGCAGTTGTGGGTTTAGGTGACTTGTTCAAAGGCACTTTAGCCATGTCAGGAGATCAAACCAGCAACATTTCGGTGACAAGGCTGTGCCCCTAACCTTAAGCCATGGCTTCCCCTTAAATGAAAAAAACAAAGCAAACCCTGTTTGGTCCATTAAAAAACTCCAATGAAGAGTTAATTAAAAGGCTATATAATGAGGCAGTGAACCAGAAGAATTGTTTCTTTATTTGGATTATTCTGTACAATGAGATTTTAATTTATGTCTATATGGGGAGTAATAAGAAAAATCTGTATGCTAAATTCGTATTAATGGAATAACGGAGACTAAAATAGCATTATTTGTTTTGTAAAAGTTGGTATTGATTGGAATCTCCTCACCCTTTTAAAGGAAATGTAGGCTTCAGGATACAATCCACTAGAGGGCAGCTGCATGTACCTAGTAAATGGTTACGGTCAAGCAGACAACCTTGTACACCGGCCTCACAAACTATCGCTAAATGCTCCTATATCTACATATCCTGACGCTCAGTATATCATATCATATTTCTCGTGAAAATCTTGAAGGTTGCATAGGCAAGTCGGATGTTAGCCATTTTAGTGTAATAAAAATGAATTTTGACCCATTACTGGCCTACATCTCAACATTGACACCTAAAATGTAGCTGATTTTATTTGGGCCACTCCTGGTCCATTACTGACCTTTATGTGCCTAAACTCGGTCATTAAAACCGTTTGTGTATGGACGCTATCATTTATTGTTGATTTTCTGTATTCATGTTATGAACAGGTTGTGTCCTATTACAGAAAGATCTGCATTTCCATCCCATCCATATGAAAGGTTCATGGGTCATGGTGTGTGATAAGGCACTTCCTGGTGGCATTACATTTCCTGTTGAGCTAATGCCTAAACATTATGTGCGAGAAAAAAGGCCACACATAAGTGTCACTTGGAGGGAACAGACGTTTAACATGTTGTACAGTGGTAAATCAGGAGCAGTGTGACCAGACACTAAACTGAGACAAGGGTTTAATAGATTGCCAGGATCAGATTGCTGTTACTTGATCTTCTGGACCTGTGGGATGTCCTAAATAACAGCTTTAGGAGACCTTATGACCATCTGTTTGCCAACAGCAAGTAGTGTCATTGTCTGCCATTATGTCTTGGTGATACAGCTGCACATTTATTCAGTTGTAGATGTGATTACACACAGTACTGAAAGAGTGAAAGACAACTAAACTGTACACTGTGTTGTTTTTCTGTTTATTGTTAAATATTCCAACACACTTCAGTGCCAACACTTCCTTGTTACAATGCCAAAAATACTCTGGAAATAGGAAGATTCAAGAAACAGTAATGTTGATTTGTTCCTACATGCTCTGCAGCGATATCTATGTTTTTGGAAGACACAAAAATATATGCTATTTATGTTATAACCTGCAACAAGAAAGCTACATGTCCAAAAAACACGTCAGTCACATATACCGCTGTGAAACATAAGACAGGCTGGACAGGCATTTGAGTTTCATAGCCTTTTCCTCATTACATAACTTTAACAATAGTCACAGTATGAGTTTATATCATGTCCGTTCTGGTGAACATTTCTATTCTTGAACTCGTCCTTCACACTGTTAAAGGTGCAGTCTTCACAACAAGTCTACAATATGCAGTGCGTCACGCCTTTGTGTATCAGGCCACTGGCACAAAAGGATGACTGAAAGGCCAACAGATATGTTTCAGCCCTGTCGCCTTCACATAACAATACCAACTCTTGGAGTTTGGTTTGCTGTCTTACTCTTAGATTCCTTTTCTCAATTCAGTTCACAGGGTTTGCCTCTGACTACCCATGAGTTGTGTTATCATCACCATGTGGAGGTCTCTTTCCAATAATCAAGTTGGGCATCACCACAAAAGTCAGAATGCCCACTATTACCACAGCCACAGCCACTACGATGATGGAGATCACTACGGTGTAGTAGCAGTTATTGGACTGGAAAATCCTTCCCATGCGACCTCTCACCCTGTTTGGCGGCCTGCCCACGTTTACAGTCGTTGCCGATGCGAGACCTTCCTCCATAGACCCGACTGGCAGAACCGAGCTCTTCTTAGTGAAGCAGCTGGTTAGAGGAGTATTCTTGAGGACCAGTTTGCCTTTGTTGCGTTCAAAGCGCACAGACTGAGCCTTCTGCATCTGAGGTGGCAGCTTTCGGAAAACATTCTCATTGTTGATCAGTCGTGGCAAGTCACGGCCGTGACGGATTTCCGTCAGCTCCCGGCACACGGGGCAAGACAGCTGCTTGATCTCCAAAGACAAGACATTGATGCGAGCCAGACACTCCAGGCAAAATGTGTGGCCACAGGCGAGTAGCTTAGGAGTTTTAAAGACATTGTCATAGTTGCAGAAGCAGATGGGACACTCCGTTTCGTCTAGGTTGTCTCGGGGATAGTTAGTATTACCTCTGCCACTGTTGCTTCTCTTCGAGCTACGTCTGGTCTCTGCACTCCGACCACGCTCCCTCCGTTCCCCATGTTCACGTGCTCGTTCCCTCTGTCTGCCGCGACACTCCGAATCATTGCTACGACTCCGCCGGTGGGGTATTTCACATTTCTCTGGCTTCTCTGGTGCCTCCTGTTGGTTATTGTCCTTCTGGTCATACTGTGGTTTGATGTTTGGTTTGAGCCCCTCCTGGCCTTCAGCCTCACTTCCTTGGTTGTCAGTCATGGCACAGAATTTCAGAGGTTTAGAATGGAAGAGTCAAGTACTCAGGTGGAAGACGCCACCCTAAAGGAGCAGAGGAAATTAAATTTGATCAGATATGATGGACGCAATGAAAATACTGTCACTGGTAACATGAGTCTGGAGTGAAGCTTTAATAATACTCACAAGCATGAATCCAGAAAGTGTTAATAAAAAGACATTAAAAATGTACAAATGCTAGTTACTGGGGTAAAACCAATAGCAATAGGGCAATAGCGTTTGTACTCATCTGTGGAATTGCCCCACCCATACGAACAAACAAGAATAAAACTGTTCACATTTACTGTACCATAAAAGATAGCATTATAGGTATATCAGCATAAGACAATAGCCAAGAGGGACATAACAGCGAATTGAATATGTAGTGTAGAGACAAACAGGTCTCTTTTTTTTTTTTTTAATCATAAACAAATAACACTAATAAGCTTTATAGCTTTAATAATCTGAATTAGGTTTAACAAACTATTATATAATGCCTGGCCATAAACCAAATCAGCACAAACCATTTTTCTAACAAAAACTAGCATAAATTGTGTTTATTTGTTTGTTTTTTTTCCCTACATGGGGGTGTCGATTTAAATTTAAATGCATCATAATACCTTTTTCCTGCATTACAGGAGTGTCACATCATATTACATGGAAAATGTGTTTTGTTTACATGCACGTATGACACTCAGCAGGGGCATTCCAATCCCCATCATAATAATTCGAACATGTATTGACTGTAAACAATGATCAAAAATACACACACAGTTAATTATAAGGATTTTAACCACCTAGGAATAACTGACATTCTGTTATACGGTTCATTTGCATGCACAGAGCTGTGAAGTCGGTTAAAACCAGACGGCTTAAGCAATGTTTTATAATATTTAAAGAGTGTTATAAATAGATATTATTAGTTATTATTAGATAGTTATTATTAGCTCACACCTAGTAAATGAAGTGAAGAGTTATCAGGAAAAAATGTGGCAGAAAAATAGAAGAACGATTTATGTCCAAGGGCTACCACACACCTGAATGTATACAAGACACCGTTACTAAAAACACTTCACAGTAATGATTATATTACACAAGCAAAATTCCCTTCATTGAGCTGTCTAAAGTAATGTGTACCGTCATTCAAGAATGACTGTCAGGTTGAATTCTGGGACTCAGCAAAGCAGACAAAGGACTTGTTTCTAATCATTAGTTGTACCAAGTGTGTAAGGTGGTGATTGACATTCTGTTGTGCTCTCTGGGTGATAAGCTGATCCAATACAAATATTATTTTTAAAATATGTTTTTATTTAAAATGCATTCCCTGCAATTGCAGATCTGCATGTACACACGTGACATGCAGAAAAAATGCATTAAAAAAATAAGAAGTCTGAACGATAACTTCTCCTTTTATATGGATTACAAGATTTATATCGTCATTTGGTAACATCACATGGTATCCAAACTTTTAACATGAAATATGAGCGACGACACACGTGATGAATACGTCTGTAATAGAATAAGGCTGAATACAAGTTAATGAGATAAAGGGTCAGATATGATATTCAGTTTCCCGGTGTAGTTCTGTTATCTACCCTTGATGAACCTTTCATGTTTCACAGGGTACATGTGCATATTCATGACACACAACCTGAGTGGTTGTCAACTAGAAGAAGCTGGGAAAGGATTCAAATGTTCCACATATCTCAACCAATTGCATCAAATTTCCTGTTACTCTGTCTCTAGCAGGTGCCAAGATGAATTTATAATGCACTTAGGCTGCTTTAAAATGGTTCATAGTCCCAAAATGACCTTTGGAAATGAAATTAAATTAAGCAGGTGTATGTAAATAGCACCTTCACTGGATAATAACTGTTTCAAACAGCTCAGATATCAACAGTGTAAGTGAATTAGTCAGTGTTACTGAGTGCAAAAGTGATTCTTAGAGATATCAGTAAGCTTTTCGTCTCACCTCCAGAGGCTTGGATCCTCAGATCTAGTCCAAGCTTGTCTGGCTCCGACAACGTATAATCCAGGCTAGCTATGTGTCTTCTTCACCTTCAACTCACTTCACCGTCCATGAAGACCGCAGTCGTTTTCTGTGCACTGAGCGTTCCGGCTTGATGTTATTCCTTTTCCTCCTTCTCACCTGTGCTAATCATCACTCACCCTCCCCTCCAGGTCAGACCTGTTTGACTTGTCCAGGTAGAATTTAAACTTACAGACCAACACAACAGAGCATTGCTACTTAACACAGGAATGGTGTAGAGCATTGCATGTATTGTGTTCAGGCTGTGGGCCTGTATACCGTAGATCCCATTCTGTAATTGTATATGGTTATTCAAGTATTTACCTGAGGTTTCCAATGTAACACACACTCCCACCGAGTGCGAAATAAAAAAAATCACTAAGCAGCACTAAAACAATTTAATGACCCAGTTGTACATTCTTGGAAATGGTATCAACTGTGTTGACTTCATTTCTGCAGACAAATTAACCACGCTGTAATGCAGACAGTATGGAATACAAAAATATCTTGACTCAATAGTGTAAAGAATATAAACTGAAATGTATTATAAAACTAGTCCTGTGTCTTCATTTAGTTGAAGACAAGGACAGCTCACAGGATACAGTTTTACCCCCTTAGCAATGTCATACTTGCCGTATATAAAGTCACTACAGACGTACCCAACTCTAATCTGTGCAGGAAGTCACACAACTCTGAAATGATAAGATCTGAGCGCAGGTTGTTTTGGTATACATACCGCTACAGAATACATCACTAAAACTCCTACTAATGTCATGCAGAAACACGTAGCAAAAGGATTAAACTTTTAACAGAATCAATAACTGTATTAAAAATACTTACTAATCCAACACGGGTGCATGTTAAGTGTAGCCGTTTCCTCTTTAGCATTATGTGTTATTTGTTCTTCTACATCACCAGTAGCTCAAGGGTTATAATCAGCATAGGAGTAAAATATTAAACCAGAAGTGTTCCTGATTTAAACATTTACTACAAACAGGACATGTTCTCAGTTTGGCTCAATAATGCTTTTGAAAGGTAAAAATTCCTATATGTGAGCATGATAAGGTCTTTTTCCTTATTCCTTATCCTTTCTCCATCTCTGTTTCAGTTCAAGAAAGGAAAGAAAACACTGACTTGTAGTCAAAAATATATATTTATCGTCAAACAGTACAGAAGATCCAGAAACATCCAACTTGACAATCCAATTTAATATCCACACATTTGGCCCATATGCAGAAACGTGGCAGGACTGAACAGTAATATGTAACTTGGTACACACCCTCAGTGTGTGCAGTGTTTAAATCTGGAGCAAGCTGGCTCAGAGTGACAGCCTCAGGCTAACATGCCGTTCATTCCTTTCATGGGCATTGCATTCTTTCGATGGGCTGATAATATTGCCTATTAGTCAACAAATATGACCATGAAAAACTTTTCCAGTCGCAAATTAAAAAAAAAAAAAAAGAAACGGGTGGAGTTTCTCATCTCAAAAACAAGCGAGAGAAACTCGTACTTCTGCAGTTCCTATGATGGTCATTATTTCCCCTTGCATTAATTATTGTTATATTAACACTGCCATTCTAGATATTCGGTTTAATACCAATTCAATATCTGAACAAGATATTTGGATCATCTCCACTCTAAAAACACAAACTGAGAGCAATTGCTTAACATTTTGAGACTTTTGACCACAAAGCTCCGGTCCTGAACAGCAATCGATCTCAAGCTCTCCTTCTTTCAGTCTCTGTTGGCCCGGCTGGTCTGAGGCCGGCACGAGAAGCGGCAGAGGACAGACCGTTCTCTGAAATCAGCCGAGCTCCTCCCGAGCTTTGCCCTGTTTGCGAGGCATTTTCTTACTGCTGCCGTCTTCCAGTTCTTTGCTCTTATAGTAGTGAGGAGCCACCTCCAAGAGCCAGCCGCTGTCTATCTCAATCACCTGAAAAAGATTAAGAAATGAATTTCAATCTCAAGCAAGCCCAGAGGGGGTTGACATGACAAGTAAGAAAACAAATATAGGGTTCTTCTGGTTTTCTCCCACATAGAAACTTCATAGCAGATGACTTGGCTTCTATAAATGGTCCCTAGGTGTGAAGATGTGTGTGCATGGTGCCCAGGAATTAAATGTCAGGATGTCAGGATTCAGGATGTATTCCCATGTTACAGCCAACGTTCTCAGGATCCAGCATGATCCTGACCAGGATATATAAGTTTTTTTAAGAATAAATAAATATGTATGAATAAATATGAGGTTTTACACCAAAATGTTGCTTAAAATGGACATATAGAAATACACTGAAGTGCCAGAAAAACTGGAACACCAGTCTAAACCCCAAACTAAGACGAGTGTTCCTCTAACCATAATTTGGTGTCTCTAGACGTGTATGGCGGCAAATTGTTCTGTTAGAGGAGGCCAAGCCTGTCAGAATGAATGAAAGCACATAAACTCATCATAAAGGAGGCACACCTGTCAGATATGTGTGTAGACGTACCAGGGGTCCCATGAAATGCCATAAACAAAGCCCAAATCATTATGGAGCCACTTTCCTATCTATTGTGCACATGCTCGTCTGTACCAGTTTTTTCTGGTACTTCGGTATATGTGCCTTGCCGAAGGCGAACGCAAAGCAGGAATACACCCTGGATGGGACACCAGTCTATCATAGGTCAACACTGAAACTCACATAGTCATTCACATGTAGGTGCTGTTAGGAGTTCACTAGTCCTCCAACTGGCATGTTTTTGTAAGTAGGAGGAAACTGAAGAAACCAGAAGAAACCCAATCAGATAAAGTAAATCCACACAGATAGCAACCAAGTTCAGAACTGAACTGTGGACCTTGGAGTGGTGAAGTATCATCTTGCAACACAAAAGTTAATTGTACTGCAATCTTCAAACAGTTCCTTCTATGCAGGAAATCAGTACATGGGATTTTCCAGTCAAATATTTCCCTAAGCTTAATGCCAGAAATGCCACACTGTCAGAAATGTGTACAAGAGTGTAAGACCATCTGCAAAATAATTTGAACATCACACTTGTACAGCCAGAAGAACTGTAAAGAAATTGAGACAATTTGCAAGGAATGGGCATCCCAGCAAATTCATTCCAAGGTCAGACTATTTAAAACTTGGACATATAAAGAATGACCCAAAAGCTACATCATGTCACCTATCATCCTCTGTTAGAACCTTAAATGTTTATGTTCCTGAGAGCACAATGAGAAAGAGACTGAACAGGTCAGATACAGATGGAGATGAAGATGAAGATGGAGACAGTGTCATGTCTGAGGAAAACTATCTGTCTAGCATAGTGGTGGTGGGGTGGTTGATTTGGGCTTGTTTTGCAGCCATAGGACATGGGAAACTCGCAGTCATTGCACATTTGTCTTAGGAATATTCTCGTATAAAGTGGCTCAGTCATTTGTCCTGCAGCTTTATCTGTGTTGAAACTTGGTTTCCAAGGACAAGAAATTAAACAATGATCACAAATACACAAGCAAATTGAATAAATGTGTAAAGAAAATGAAGAAATGAGTAGGAATGGCCAAGTCAAAGCCCAGACCTCAGTGAGATGCTGTGGTGGGACCTTAAAGGGATATAACAACCCCATGCAGACCTGTACATGCACATACAGTACAAATTGCAATGCAAATTAACACAAAGGGATTGTCTAGACTTATAGGACTGTATTACGACAAAGCACCACTGCCAGGTGCAAAGACGCCACAGCAGCACCTGAAAACCCCCAACTTCCATCAACAACCTGGCGTGACTAGGCTGATACAGGTGGTGATTGGTTTTCAGGTGCTGCAGCAGTGTCTGTGCCTGGCAGTGGTGCTAAGCTAAAGCTAACAGCTGCACTGCCCGATTAGAACAATGCCTGGACCGATTAAAAAATGCTTTTACACACTTATCTAACTCTGCGGACTACGGTGAGTGACTCAGTTTTACGCAGGGGTGATATATCCCTTTAAGAGTGTTGTAACCAACGGCTTTAGGTGGTTCCAAATGGTACAGGATGGAGGATGTAAGTATATTTTCCCTCCTGGTTTCTGAATATTGAACACTGAAACCTGTTGTGTTTTGTCAACTAGGCTTATTTGTTTGCCTAGAGAAGTTGGTGAAGACCACAGAACTGTTATTTAGACTTCCTTCCTCGCATGGAAAAATAGACAAATGTATATAGAATAAACAAAACTGTGTAAGATGTCAAAATAATAAGACTGATGTGACGTTAGTACAATAGGACGTTAATAGAAAGCAACCCTGACCTGTCTCATGAACTCCTTGGTGGTGAAGACCAGCTCATGATAGATAAGCCAGCGTGGCTGTTCCTCGAACAGTGAGCTGTTGGGGTGCACATACACCGTCTGCTGGTGCTTCACACTTTTGTAGCCTCCCTTACTGAGACGGGCCGCATGGTAGAAATAACCTGCTGTGACTGCCTACGGGAAATGCAAAAAGACCAATAGACAAATTATTATTAATGTTACATAAACAGGTAATGACGAAGAGCTGGCTGGAAAGGGAACAGAGATATATTAGAACATCATCTTCTGAAAAAAATATTCGCCCAAGTGATTTTTTGAAAAAAAATTTTTTTTTACATAAATCATCTGCTCCTGATGCTGCCCACATGTGGTTTTTTTAAAAAAAAAAAAAAAAAAAAAAAACCAAATAAACACCTACACCCGCAGCTGATCAGATCATTAATTCTACCCCTTTAGTATAATGGCCTATGTCAAGAGTGACTTAATTTTTTGTGTTTCCTGAATAACATTCAATAAATGACTTAGGCAATTATTTTAACAAAAATGATTTTATAAAAAACAAAAATCACGAAATACCACAATACATAAAATATCCTAAGTGCCAATAAACCATTCAGTATTTATAATCATAACTCATTGTAGTATTTATAAAAAATGAATCACTTAACACTGAAATGTCTAAATTAATCATGCAGTAGAAAAACATAACACCACCCAGTTACTCATTGCTGTGCACAACATTTTAGTGTCTCAGTGTTACACCTGACTTTAACTCTACATCTAGGACGTGACATGATGTAATATACGAGAAAACATAATAATGCAGATTATTTTACTGTGCTTGTTTTTTGCATCCTGACAGTACAACAGTTTCACATCAATATCAGCCTGATTAGACTCAATTTGTTTATTACCAAGGAGCGAGTGTAATAACATTCCACTGAGGTGTACAGCTGGTCTGGCGTCAACATGCAGATGAATTACTTCGTGTTATAATAAGGGCATAAATTTTGAATTCATCTTCTCTGGTGATCCTTTTTTTTTTTTTTACTAAGAGAGTTGAGTCAAAAATGATCCACACTCCAGTTATACTAAATCTTCTGTTTTAGAGACTATCGTGTCGCTGTCTCGCCAGTCACTGCGGTGCAGGTTTGAGCGTGTTGGTTCATTTGTGACTGCAGTGCAAGAAAATATTGTGTGGCCCACGTGTGATTAGCATGAAAAAAGACCAGCATGCAGTAAAAAAAAAAACATTGAAGTTAGATGAAGAACTGCACTGAAGAGCTGAAGCCTAAAATTGAAACAAAACACTATCCAGTGCTGCTGTGTTGTTTTATACACGTCCACATACTCCTGCCCATACTGTCAACACTCTCAGAGACTAGTCCACCACACTCGTACTCTCCAACGAGGGCTCCCATACCACCTCACACACACACAACCGGACTGCATTTTTGCACATTTTTTGCACACCACCTCACTCTCGCACACGCACAAATCTGCGGTTTTGCACACACGGTGTATATATCTCTCCGGACTTGTGTACATATATTTACTTTATTTTATACTTTATATTGTATACATTATTTTATTCTATATATATATTTTTTTAAATCTTATTTTATATTTTAATCTTATTTTATATTCTACAATTTTAATCTAGGAATATTTAATTTTACTTTAACTTTCTATTAGTGTTACTTCGTTACCTAGTTTATATTCTGTGGACGACAGTCAAATGTCATTTCACTGCATGTTGTACCGTGTATGACTATGCATGTGACAAATAAAACTTTAAATCTTGAATCTTGGTTTTGAGGTGTTGAAGTATCCTCCCTATAGTCCTAAGATTTAAGATTCAAGAGTTTTACTAGTCACATATAGCAGGTACAAATATACAGTGAAATGAAGATTCGTGTCTGATGAAGAGTTGAAGGCAGCGGTGCATTAGTGGCTCGCAGCTCAGCTACAACATTTTTTAATGAGGGAATATGAAAGCTTGACAGATGGACAAAGTGACTGCAGATCATTCTTGAGTCATACTATATATTTTACTTTACACCATATTTTGCTATATGTGCACTTGGCTGCCTTTTCTTTAAGCAACCATTTAATGGAAAAACTTACACTGTGAAGTGAAAGTGAACTATTTGCTTACTGTGCTTGCACACAGAGGAATGTGATCTCCGCATTTAACCCATCCATGAAGTGAAACACACACACACACACACACACCACTGAACTTAAGGGGACAGTGAAGACACTTGCCCGAAGCAGGGGGCAGCCCCAA
>JAOVVF010000048.1:20037102-20051338 GCA_028565595.1 Duopalatinus emarginatus
AGTGAACACTAGGGGGCAGTAAACACACTTGCCCGGAGCGGGGGGCAGCCCCAAACCATGGCGCCCGGGAAGCAGTTGGGGGAGTTAGATGCCTTGCTCAAGGGCACCTCAGTCATATCTTGCCCTGGGTGGGGATCGAAACCGCGACCTTCCGGTCACGAGACCACTTCCTAACCACTAGGCCACGGCTGCGACATGCATTGTGTCATGTTTCCAGTATGCAGAGGCTGATCAGTATAGTGTAATATTTTTTTCTATGCTGTCTGATAGCCAGTGTCTCACGATTGGTTTCTTATTAGCACAGAAGTAATACAATGCTAGTGATAATGCATCATAATGCATATGCATCATGTTCTCTATTAGAGTATTTTCCTTTTATATCTGGTCTAACATATACAATTTGTAAAATGCACATCATATTTTGGATGCATTTTAACAGGCAATCCTGTCAAATATATCTGAGATCTACCTGTTAGATTTCATTTATTGTATTTTGAGTTTACACAGAATGGTGTACAAAACAGCAAAGGAGCAGGTGCAAGTGCAAGTAAGTAAATGTGTGTTTTCAATTTCATTAACTGTACACTGAAGAGCCAAAAAACTAGTATACCAGTCTAATATTTAGTAGGCCGCCATGGGGCACAGACTCCTTGAGCTTGCAGAAATATATTGTATGCAATGAACACCATACTTCCTGCAAAACCTTCCACAATTCTGTTAAACTCCTAGGTGTAGTATTTCTGTGTTCCTCAGAGTGTTGCATGGCGGTCGCGGTGGTGAATTGTCAGAATGCAGGAAATGAACGGGTGTAATTCGTCAGAAAGGAGATACACATAGCATTCGCCTGTCAGTGACATTTGTAGATGTATCAAGGCTCACATGGAATGCAAGCTAAACAAATCCTATAACATTATGGAGCCACTACCAGCCCATGCATTGTGCATAGTCTCATGTGTACTGGTTTTTCTGCCACTTCAGCGTCCCTGGTCAGCATTTTCACTACCTAAATAGTCATACCCAACCATCTGGTGCAAAAGCAAGATTTATTTACATGGAGTCCATTGTGATCTGTGAACAGGAACAAACGGCCTCTTAATGACAATTATTAAACAAAAGAAGTGTTGAGAAAGTACCTTGCGAGCTCCAGGTGGTGTGGGGTTAAAGATTTTAGCTTGCATATCCGAGGGCAGATTAGCATAAATAGGGAGAACAATAAGCTCGGAGATCTTTGAGCCCAGCTTCCTACACCTCTCCTGCAGAAGCTCACAGCATGCCTCAATCTCTTCCTACAATACACAGAAGCAGCATTTATAATGGATAAAAGTCAAGGAAGGCATGAGACTAAATCATAACACACTTCAGGAGAAAGACAGACTGACCTGTCCTGTGAGGAACACAAGGACGTCTCCAGGAGCCTGCGTCACATGAATCTGTAGTACTGATACTACACATGCCTCCAGATAGTCAGCCTCAGGAGCCTAGACAAAACAAGCCACACATATTTAAGGAATTTGAATGAATGTACACCAAAGTCACGCAAATAGACTATTTACAGAGCTAGCGCCACGTATAGCAGTTGACATGAGGAAACAGGTCACTGTCACTGTGTAGTTCATGCCTTGGTGTAGTAGATGTCGACAGGAAACCTGCGGCCAGGGATCCTGAACACAGGAGCATCATCGAAGAATGAGGAGAACCGTTCCGTGTCCAGAGTAGCACTAGCCACCAGCACCTTCAGGTCCGGCCGGAAGCGTGCAATGTCTTTGATCAGCCCAAACAGTATGTCTGTGTGTAAGGTCCTCTCGTGAGCCTCATCGATAATGATGACGCTAAACAGAGGAGCACATGTATACAGATTAATCAGTGTAATGTATATGATGCAGAATTATACTCACAGGAGATTCTGATTAGCACAGTATACAACCAGTATAACCAGTATAACTACAAAGAAAACTAATAACACCGCCTTAAAATATGGTCACAAAGTTCAGAACTTCTGACTTTACATTTACATTTTCTGACCAGCATTTAGCAGCCACCGATCAGCCATAAAACCACTGACAGGTGAAGTGATTAATATTGTTCTCTCAGTACAGTGTTAAGTATCAGACAGCAAGCGATTAGACAGTTGTCAAGGTTAATGTGTTGGAAGGAGGAAAAATGGGCAAGGGTAAGGATTTGTCCTGAGTCAGACTGTGATGGTAGAGAGCATCTCCAAAACATCTCTTCTGGTGGTCCTGGTATACAGTGGTTAGTATCTAACAAAAGCAGTCTAAGGAAGGACAACTGGTAAACTGGAAACAGTTGAGTCGAGTCCAGGCCTCTATGGGTCATAACTGTTTTGGTGGGTGGTTTAAATGTAATGGCTGATTGATGTATAACCTCGTTAGGGCTCAAGGGCTAGGGGCTAGAAATAATAGCATTATTTCAGTTTGATAAATTTCAATTTGAGGGCTGTTAAAAAAAAATTGGACTTAAACTAAAAAAAACTTGCTTTAAAAGCAACTTATAAGGAATCACAGTCTCTGTCCAAGAGGCAAAACAGCCATGGACTGTGGGTTTTACAAATGCAAACTGTGATACAAAATGAGAAACAGACAGTTGTGCACAAAATTGTTGACCACCACAACCACCCAAAATATTGTGATATCCAAGAAAACTGAAAAATGTTAAATGTCTCTCTACCTGTAACTAGCCAAGTCGGGCTCAGTGAGGAATTCTCTCAGCAACATGCCATCAGTCATGTATTTGAGCACAGTGCGTTCAGACGTGCAGTCCTCAAACCGGATACTGTAACCCACCTGAGGAAGAATAACAGGTAACAATCAACCCTTAACACACTCATCTTACTGTATTAGTAATACAGTTTTCAGTTACAGGAAGTGTCACGTATTAATTTCAACAACATCAATTCTCACCTCATTCCCCAGCTTCACTGCCACCTCCTGAGCCACTCTGGCTGCTACAGACATAGCTGCTACTCTGCGAGGCTGGGTGCACCCCACCTTCAACCCTCCTTTTGTATAACCCTGGGACAGACACACAACGATACCAAAACACAAACTGAAAACACAGAAAACAAGTAATGGTCGTATTCTTGGAATAAAAAAAAGACATTAACGGAAATTAGTCTTCTACAGTAAATACTTACGTCCTCCATGAGGTACTGAGGAATCTGGGTTGTCTTGCCTGATCCAGTCTCACCCTCGATAACCAAGATCTGGTGGTCTCTGATGGCAGCGAGGAGGTCCTCTCTATAGGGAAATATGGGCAGGAGGCGTCTCACTTCCTGGATGGACTGCTTCTGTTGTTCAGCCTGAGAGAGCTCAGGTTCATTATCCTGTCAGCAATGAGAGAGACAGACAAAGAAAACACATGTAAAAACAGCAAAACAACAGTAAAAATTAGGAGCATTACAGGATGCTGATGGTGCTATCAGCAAGTTGAATAAAAATAAGCAGACTGTAATAACAGAAAATAAAGTCCAGGATTTAAAGTTATTATGTGCCTTTATACCACAGTGCTATTAAATTCTTGATTCTGGGTGGTCAGGACATTGTTGATTAATTCTCTGTAACAGTAGTGTCGGCTGCAAGGCGAATCACAGACAGTCTAGCCTTCATCCCACAAGCATGTCAGTGAGCCTTGTTGATTTACCCGTGATCCTTAGTTGAACCACTTTTGGTAGGTACTTACCAATCTGAAAACCCATTAAGACCTGCCATTTTAAAGTTGCTCTAACCCAGTGGTCTAGGCATTGTATTCAGTATTTAGGCCTTGCCAGTGTCACTTAGATTCTTCTTGCTTCCAATACACCAACTTTAAGAACCGATTATTCAGTTGCTGCCTAATATATCCCACCCCTTGACATGTGCCATTTTAACCTGATAAATGTTATTAACTTTACTTATCAGTGCATTTGTGGCTGATGTTACGGCTGATATGGTGTATATGTACTATCAAAATATGGGAAAAAAGTGTTTGCGCATCTTAAGGTGCTTAAAATATAATATAAAGTGTCAGTTAAAAATATGCTTAAAGAAGAGCTACCCTGAACTGAATCCGAATCCACTTGTCACATGCTCAGTGATTCCCAGTCCTGTTACTAATAGGCGTTTCCTTCCACAGTGGAGCGCTGAACTTATGTACCAACCTTTTCAGTGAGCGTTCCTTTCATGGTGATGGCGGTGCTCACAAAGTTAATCATCTCATCCTCCTCAAGCACTAGTTGGTATTTATCCTTCTCTTCTTTTATACGTCGCTCTCGTTCCTCCCTGGCTCCGAATTGCAGTGTGGCTGTGGCGACCCGTGCCTCCTCCCAACGCCCTTGCTCACCTCCACCCTCTTTGGGGCCCTCATCAAACTCCAATTCCATGTCCCTTTGAGGAATATTCTGAGGGTGACAACAAAAGAGCAAAGAGACCAAATACAGAAATATTAGGCAAATATTAACTAGAGTAAGAGATTTCTGGAATTTCCCCAACTGGGATTTTTTAAAAATGCCATCATATAGAAAAATGATCTAGTCATGTTTAAACTGCTCTACATTACTTTATTACGTATCTCCTCAGGCATGTAGTAGCGGTTTTTCCTCTCTTCCTTTTCCCTTGCACCGGCTTTCTTGTAGTCTTGAGCCAGATCTCTGATCTTTTTCTTGTATTCCAGGTCTTTCTTTTCCCGCTCAGTAAGACTATCACCAGAGAAAAGGTACTCCTCATCAACGATCTCTGCCTCCAGGTCCTCCAGCTTCTCCTGCTCACGTTTGGTCAGATACTCACGCCGCGACTGTTTACGCAGCTCAGGCAGCTGTAAAAGAAGGTTAAAAAAGAAATATATTGATATTATTCGTTATATTATAATTATTACAACATTATGTGTCATATTAATTACACTAAAGTCTCAGAAAAACTGGTACAGACGAGTCTATGAGAAATGCATAGGATGGTGGATGCTCCATAATGGTATTTTTGTTTAGCTGGCATTTCATGGGTTTACAAACGTATCTGACAGGTGAATGTGTGTACCTCCTTTCTGACGAGTTATATGTGCTCATGTCCCGTATTCATTCTGATGGGTTTGGCCTCTTATAACAGGACAATACGCCATTACACATGACTAGAGATGGGAAATTATGGTTAGACGAGGATCACTCATCTAAATTTGGGGTTTTACCATTTCCAACTAAGTCACCAAATCTCATTGACATCTGGTATGTCACACAATATGATGTGGAACACAGAAACCTCAGAATACAACAAAACTGTGGACCGTTCTGCAGGAACGATGGTGTTCATTGTCTACAGAATACTTCTGCCAGCTCATTGACCCCATTCCCTGTAAGGGACCCATCATGTTTTAAACTGGTGTAACAGTTTTTCTGGCACTTAAGCATATAATCCACCAGAAAGGAATTATGCATTGATAAGTAAACGGTGCACGTACCATTCTCTTCTGATCTTCGTCAGCCATCTTCAGTCTCTTCTGTGCCTCCTCATATGCCTAAACAGGAGACAGTTTGAGATTCTTATATATTATAAAGCATCATTCCCTCCATCATGCTAATGAGAAGGAAACAAAGATTTTATTTATTTAACTATGCTCGTCTACCTTTTTGTCATTTCGTTCGAGTATGTGCCTCGTCTTCTCTTTATCCCTCTGCTTCACTCGTTCTGCAAAGGCGTCCCTCTCTTCCAGATCCTGCACTCTTTCCCTTTCCTCCTTCTCCCACTCTTCTTCCTCATCGTCCTCTTTCTGGGCTGTCTTTGCCTCGTTTGAAGATGATTTGCTGGTGTGTAAAGTAAGAAGTGTGATTAGAATAAATAAAATTGATAAATTAAATTAAAAAAGCTCATAAAATTCACTAGTATTTTCACTAGTATTCACTTTTTATTCTAAAAAGCCACGGTAGCTAAAGGGTTAAAGCTCTGGGTTATTGATCAAAAGGTTGAGGTTCAAGCCCCAACATCATCAAGCTGCCAGGAAGAGGCCCTTAACCCTCTAGGCTCCTTGAATGTCATCTCTAAAACTTTTTGATCAAGAAAAAAAAAAGGTCCTTAGGCATCCAAAGTGGAGAACATCATGGGAGACCTCGCTCTCATGGGCCAAAGCAGCATTACACAATATGCCTATGCGCACGCCCCACATTAACGTGTGGGAATTTGTAATAATGTCTCCTAAAATTAAACATATATCACAAGTAATTAAGATACAACATGCCAGTCTCAATTAATTTGAGGCCTCATTATTTAATAATAACAACAATAAACAACTGCAATGTAGCAATCATAAATGTGCAATCTAATACACCGTCTTGTAGTTTTCTGCTTGTGTACTTTGAAGAACAGAAAATTGGGACCTCCGCAACAATCTGACCTAGCTTACTTGGTGATTCCCATACAAAGGACAAGCCTAAGATTTCTTGCATTTTTCCATTCTATTCTATTGGTGTATTTTTCACGCCATGAATGCATACAATGGTGGCTGACTTATAGAAGAACTTGCATAAACGGCATGAAGATAAAAACACAACATGGCTTTTTTGCATACCTTGGCATAATAAGCTTGCAAACATTCAGCTTTATTTGAGTTTTAAAAAGCTCTTTACTGCTTTTTTTCAGAAACAGGTCAGAACAACAACCAGGCAGACGGTGGAAACATTCAAACAGAACCAAAGCTTGGATGTCTGCTGTGCATGAAACTAATAAATGTTAAATTCTAACCTGGACACCAGACAGGGATGTTTTGGCTCTGATGTGCCATCTAGTGGATGGATTTTAATCTTCCAGATGTACATAAAGATACACGAGTGAGTATGTGAACAATGCAGCTCGGTTAGCAGCTGTGGTGAATGAAGTACACAGCGACCAGCCATAACAATAAAACCAAAAAACCACTGACAGGTGAAGGGAATAACATTGATCATCTGATTATAATGGCACCTGTCAAGTCATGGGATATATTAAGCAGCAAATCAATAGTCAGTTTTCAAAGTTGATGTGTTGGAAGCAGGAACAATGGCCAAGTGTGATAAACAGTGTGACTCTGACAAGAGCCAAATTTTAATAATGAGACATCTGGGTCAGAGCATGTCCAAAACTGCAGGTCTTGAGGTGTGTTCCCAGTATACAGTGGTTACTACCTACCAGAACTGGTTCAGGGAGGGTGAACCAGTGAACCAGAGACAGGGTCATGAGTGCCCAAGACTCACTGATGTGCATGGAGGGGTAAAGGTTAGACCGTCTGGTTGGATCCAACAGAATTTTCACAGAAGGATTAGTTGCTAATGTCTTGGTGCCACAGATACGAGAGCACACCTTCAGAGGTCTTCTGGAGTCTATGCCTTGACATGGAGCTGTTTTGTGGTTATTTTGGCAGCTGGTGTTAATGTTATGACTGATCTGTGTATTTCCACTGTATGTGTGGGGTTTCTTTAGTAAAACTATTGACCTCTGAGGTAGTCGATGTATGAATATGAGATTGTCACATGTAGTGTATAAGAATTTTGTCACAACACAGGGTTTTGGTAATGTTCAACTGCACTACATTCTCATCAGGCAGTACTTTCTCCATATAGGAACCAAAGTATGCAAGGACCCACCTCTTTTTTCCATCTTCCTCACTAGATGAGGGACTTTCACCTCTTTTTTGCCTGAGGTGCTTCCTCTTTTTTCCTCTGTCCTTTTCCTGGCTCTTCTTCTCCTTCCCTTTTTCTCTGGACACCTCACCGTCGCTGTCACTGTCCTCCAATAGAGTGTATGTCCTGTTCTTTCGTTCCATCTCAATCACCTGACGCTCGATGGCTTTTGACGGTTTTTCGATAACCTGTTTTTTTGGAACCTAAACAGGACAACAAAAAAAAACAAACACGTATAGTCAAAACTGGCTCACTGTGGAGTAAAATAGTGTCTTTGAATGTTAAACAGCCTGTACCTTTTCATATAACTCCTGAGCAAATGCAGTTACTCTCTGGTCAATGTCGATTGTCCCGGTCTGTTGCAGACGTGCCACAAAGTCTTGCGGGGCAGATGATTTTCGTGCCAGGCCGATCATAAACTGGGCTACATATCTGTCACTGAGGCCCAGGATGTCATGGAGCCTGTCGCTGACCCACTGCTCCAGATTGGCCATGCTGAATACTGCAATATTAACAATATAAACAATACATATTAAAAAAGGGCTCAGGATGAGTGGAAAAGGTCAATGCAAGGCATGACTAAATGTATAGGAATAGAATAATAGGTAAAAACTACATAAAACTAGTAGAACTGAGCATGCACTAACGGTGCCAGTGAGGCTGGCTTATAGCCTAACCCACTGAGAAGACCAAGATGGGTTTATTTTTATCTTGGGACGCCAGACATCACTGGTGTTGTGTCGTGGGCATGATTCAGCAGACGAATGGAGATGCCTACCTGATGACCCCTGAAAAGAGTTCACAAGGAAGTAGTTGTCTGCAGAATTTGGGTGTAGGGAAGGTGGGGGTATGTGTGAGAGTCAGGTAATATCTATAGTTAACATTCAGTTGCTGATTTGATCTGAAGCAGCCACAGCAACATAGGGGAGATAATCATGGATGTAGGGAACATGCTGGTTTCTGTGTGTGACCCAGGTATTAGGTGTCAGGATAGCCATTTTTCCTGTATTATTTCACTCACTTAGGGCAATGTTATTGTTCCAGGCATCTCCATATGAAAACAAGCCTATATGCTTCCATATGCTTTTATTTATCACTGCAAAAACTTTTTGGCATATTATGTATATTGCACAGCCGTAGACCTGTGGTTAAGAGTCACCTTGGCACCAGAATGTCCCAGGTTTGAGATTCACAACCAGCATGACTCAGTGCACTAAGGAGCAGCCCACTGCTCTGGGCATGTGTGTTAACTGCCCCCTAGTGTTTGTTTCACTGAATGAATAGGTCAATTCCACTACACAGTGGTCAAGAGTAGTTCACTTACACTTACACTTTCACTTACAGAATGTATGTTTAATACTGTGGTTCCACTGATTTGTTGGTTGATTAGCACTGATTAGCAAAACCTGAGGGAAAGTAAATCTCGTGATACTTATCGTGCACCATGATACTATTCTTAAGTATCGAGATATTTTGTCTATCACATCAACATTCAAAACTTCCGCACTGATTACTGTCGAAAACAAACACACACAGGTAGTTTCACTATGTTCACACATGTTTACACTTACCAAAGAGACTCGACCGTTACAAAACCAAACACGAAGTCGTTTACACCAGTTATTATTCTGCTTTAGCATCTAGCTAACTGCAGAACAGCTCCGATTAATCGCCTCTACACTCATCTGTACTTAAAGACCCGCCACTATAAGCACTAACACCTCACAGAGTATTACAGTTATATGCACACCAGCCATAAAAACATTAAGGTTTAATACATAAGAGAGAGAAAAATCCGCATCTCACATTAGCCTTCGCTGCTCACGCTTTCTCCTACGTTTGGGTTATTTACTTCCGGGTTAGTGTTCTTCCTAGCGACCACGCGCAAAAATAAAAGTCTCCGTCATACCCAGGTCGCTGTAAACTGTGCACGTGTATAGGCCCATAGATGACGGGATAAATAGAGAAGAGCGAAAAGAACAGCCTCAGCTGTAAAATAAAGTGAAAGAGACTATCATTTGTACCAGACAGTCTGTTTTCACAAATGCTCAGTATTTCATTTATTATAAGTTTATCATTTATTATATAAAACACATGGACTAATGGACGTATTCAAAATAAAAGTCCACAAAAAAAATAAAAGAAGAAAATGTTATTTGTTAGGCCATCTGTTTCAATGTGTTGTTATTATTATTAAATGCTCTTTTACAGTCCTCTGCTTTTTTTTTTAGATCTTGAGGCCAAGTGGGAAAAAAACATTTTGCAATGAAAAAGTTGTTTTTTTTTTGTTTGTTTGTTTGTTTTTGTTTTTAGAAATATGTCAGAAATGTGGTTATTTCTAAAGAAATAAAGGAAGTGATATTACACACCTCCAGAGAAACCAGAAGAGAAAGCAGCAGGGTGAAACTGACTTTAAATCAGACCCCTGAGTGTCTCTCGGTTCACATTTCTTCTCAGTCTGGAGTCTGGACCTACCTGTGTTACCTGCTCTCTCTCAGTCTCATTTTCTATTCCATGCTCCATTGAGAGACATAATGACAGAGAGACAGAGTGCTTTATTAATGTGTGGGATTATTTTAAGTCTTGTGTTTGGGATTGCAGATGGATATCGACCTGTGATTATAGTTCATGGATTATTTGATGGCCCAAGACAGTTCGTAAAGCTGGCCAGCTTCATCAATCAGGTACTCAGGAAATTAATTAATGAAGTGTTATATATTGTTAACACAAATGTTTAATTTACTGTCTGTTTTAGCTTGAATACAGACCTGGGATCTTAACTGGCTTCACTTGGCTAATTAGCTGTGTGTGTGTGTGTGTGTGTGTGTGTGTGTGTGTGTGTGTGTGTGTGTGTGTGTGTGTGTGTGTGTGTGAATTGTTCCAATAACTAATCTGCACTGTAAAAATAAAAGCATTAACATTTGATGAAAATACCCAGGAACATCATCACTAACCTCCATACTGTACAGCCTTAAATAAGTATTTTAGCACAGATCAGTGGACATACTAATGGGAAATACAGCAATTGATGGGCTCAAGCACAAAAAGTGCAACCATGTCTGTTTCAAGATTCAGTAACCTATTGGGAAAGAGGATGTTATTGTGTTGCATTAGTGAACATTTTTTTTAATTTACGCTGTATTGCAAGATATGGGGTTTGTTTAGCTGGCATTTCATGAGACCCCTGGTACATCTACAAATATCTCTAACAGGTGAATGCTGTGTGTGCCTGCTTTCTAAGTTATACCCATGTATGTCCTTCATTCATGACCTTTTCCAATAGGACAATGGGCCAATGCACGTGTAGAGACACCAAATTATGATTAGAGGAACACTCATCTGAGTTAAGGATTTGGCCAGTGCTACAAAAGTCACCAGATCTCAATGTTATGAAACACATCTAGATGCCATGCAACATGCTGCACACCTGGAATACCTAGGAATTGATCTACAGGAAGAATGGTGTTCATTATTTAGGCAATATTTTCATATTTCTGCCGTCCTATGCTCCTGTGGGGGAACTACCAAGTTTTTGTGGTACTTAGTGTACAGTGGAAATACACTACACTTCCTTTTTGCACCCATGGTCACATATATGTATGTATGTATATATGTATGGTTTAAGCCACATTGTGTGATGTACAGTGGATTATTTAAAACACTTCCTGTTTCTATGGGGTAACATTAATATATTGTCACGTATGTTATACAAAAAATGTTTTGAATCCCATGAATCCCCTAGGCGGAGTACATAAAATGCACAAAATCCAACATAGCTGATTTTCTGGTGGGCAGAAAAAAAAGGATGTGATAGTGAAAGCTGTCTGAGATCAGTATGCATACTGAATGTGCTGAATGTTGGTGAAACTAGATGCTCATCCCACACCTCGATGGTGGAGCTCTATCAAAGCTCAGGCCAGCAATACTGTTTAGTTTTTTTTTTCGAGGCTGTCACGCACTTAAATCTGCAAAGCTATGAATAAAAATGGTGTGTGAGTGTGCGTGTGTGAGTGTGTGTGGTACAGCTGCCCCCACATCTTTCAGTTCTGAATGAAACTGCCTCTTCTCCTTTTTTTTTTTTTTTTATCACACCGGCTTTCAGACTCACCCAGGTACCACAGTGACTACAGTAGACATTTATGATGACATGGCCAGCCTGAAGCCTCTGTGGGAACAGGTTAATGGTTTTAGAAAGGTAATCAGACCCATCATGGAGAACGCCAAAGACGGCATTCATCTCATCTGTTTCTCACAAGGTCAGCAACTATCACTACTGCATCACCTCTATTACCTGATCTTCCTCTCCTGTTTGGTTACTGGATTTACTTTAACCGTTTTATGCATAACTTATTGTAAAACGTAGCCAGATTTAGGATCTTTAGATATTTTTATAACTTATATATATATATACATATATAATTGCATGCATGTTTCTAAATGCACTGAAGTGCCAGGAAAAACTGGTACAGGTGAGCCTATGCAAAATACACAAGCTGGTATCGTTCCAAAAAATGTATGGGGTTTGTTTAGCTGGCATTCCATGGGACAACTGGAACATCTGCAAATGTCTCTGACTGGTGACATCTGACGTATTTTATCCATTCATGTCCTGTATTTACCCTAATGGGTTTGGCTTGTTCCAATGGGCCAATGTGCCACTTAGCATGTATAGAGATGGCAAATTATTGTTAGAGGAACACTGATCAGATCAGAAGTCACCAGATCTCAGCATAATCAAACACATCTGGGATGCCATGCAACATGCTGTGGAACACAGAAATCCTACACCTTGGAATACAACAGAATATTTCCACAAGCTCCACTTGTGGTTTCTGGCACCAAGACATTAGCAACAGATCCTTCTTGGCATCTTGTGGTGTGTTGGACCAGACAGGGCTAGCTCCTTACTCCCCAAGCATGTTAGTGAGCCTTCAGCACCTATGTCCAAAACATGTTGACTGTTCACCAGTAGGAACTTACCACTGTATACTGGGGAACACCCTACAAGACCTACTGTTTTGGAGATGCTCTGACCCAGTCATCTGTTTGATCCTTGTCAAACTCACTCAGATCCTTATGCATGCCCATTTTTCCTGCTTCCAACACATCAACTTTCAAAACTGACTGTTCACTTGCTGACTAATAAATCCCACACCTTGACAGGTGCCACTGTAACAGGATAATTAATGTTATTCCCTTCATTATGATGTCTAGACAACTGGGTCAGATCATCTCCAAAACAGCAGGTCTTGTAGTGTGTTCACAGTGGTTAGTACCTTGAAAAAGTGGTCCAAGGATGGACAACTGGTGAACCGTCAGCAGGGTCACGATGGGCCATCAATGTGTGTGAGAGGTGAATGCTAACCTTTCTGGTCACAAAGATCTGTTCTTAATGTTCATTATGTCCACAGCACACCTTCAGATGTCTTGTAGAGTCCATGCCTTGGACTGTTATCTTGAGGATCTTGAGGATTTTGTGTTATCTTGAGGATACTTTCAGCCAAATTTCTGAATCTAAGCTCTTTATGTGTGTTCAAATGGAATGTTTGTGCAGGAGGTCTGGTATGCCGAGGAATCATTGCCACACTTCCCAAACACAATATCCACTCCCTGATCTTTCTGTCATCACCACTTTCTGGCCAGTATGGAAGTGAGTACAGAATATCATCATAGTCAATGTGTGTTGTTGCCTGTTAAAGTGCAACGTTCTGACGTTCTCTTTTGTTTTAATAGTAACATCATATGTGAGGCACGCCTTCCCAAAATGCTTAAAACACCTTGTTTATCAGCTGTGCTATAACTTCTTAGGGCAAAAGATCTCTATCTGCAACTTCTGGAATGGTAAGAAGTTCAGATTAGGTTTAAAACAATTATAGATTTAAACAATTTTTAATGTTTATATTTTGACGCATACCTCACATTAGCCCATATATTTTAATTATCTGTCCCAATACTTTAGATCCACACCAGAGAAAGAGGTACTTGAGGAGCAACAAATATCTTGCCCTACTGAATGGCGAGATCAAGCACCCAAATTTAACAGGTACTCCTTCTTTGTGAGGTTTTATAATAATAGTAAATCTGTTTATTGATAACAACATGATACTCTTGTAATCTCCCAGTGTTTTGTAGACTGTTTAAACTTGTATGCGTCAGTGGCCTAAAGCCATGTTCTCGAAATCTTGGCCTGGTTTTTAGAGTGGCGAGAACACTTCTTGGGTATTAAGAAGTTAGTGCTGATTGGAGGACCAGATGATGGCGTTATTACACCCTGGCAGTCGAGGTATCAAGTTTTATTTTTAACTGCATATTTAAAGGGGAATATTTTTTACAGAAATAATGTGAGAAAGGCTGCTGTACATTTCCTGTGGTGTGGTGTTGAATACAAAACCTGATGACTATATTTACTATGAAGAAACAAACACAAGAACTGTTTTGTAATGTCTTGGTTATGAAATGGCTTTGCTTTGAAGGATTGAGCTGGTTTTGGATTCAGCAGACTGGAATGAATGTGAGAAATACAGAAAGTGACATGTGCATTTCAGCAGATTTAAAGGGATTATACTCGACAAAGTGATGCCACCAAAAATTTGGAAACGTGCA
>JAOVVF010000048.1:20068233-20082106 GCA_028565595.1 Duopalatinus emarginatus
TTTCAGATACTCCAAGAATTTAATTAAGCACTCTTGTAAGTCGCTCTGGATAAGGGCGTCTGCCAAATGCCGTAAATGTAAATGTAAATGTGATCAGAGGTGGTCCAGGGGTGGCCACTGATGAATGAGACAGATAGGGTTACACTTTAGGTAATGAGTCTAACAAACATCTCTATTTATTTATTTATTTATTTTTATTGTTTTTTTGTTTACTGAAGTTGCATGCATTAGGTGCGAGCAGCCCGTTCCCACCACCTGCACTCCGTGACCAGAGCGCAGGCCTCAGTGTAGCAATGGCTGCTGAATACACCCGTGCGGTCCGGCAAGTAGAAGGCTATTTACGGAGACAGGCTGGGAAGATCGCTGAGGAAGCCACAAGGCTGGATCATCAGAAAGAAAGGCTGGAGAAACTGATCCAAAGTATCCGGACAGCACTTCTCATCAACTGCAGAACCACAGAAGAGCGGACACAAAGACCAGCCACTGAGACAGTGAGTGAGGAAGGATGGGTTGCAAATTCTGGGATGTTTTGGCAAAAAAAAAAAAGTGGACACATGACAAACCACAAGACATTTTTTCTCTAACCTGTCAGTACATAGACCTATTTGCGAGGATCTCAGATATAGCAAATTAGTGTTTACACTGTAGTACGGACAGCCAATCAGATTTCTACCTTCTACATTTTGATAGGGGGCAACATTAAGACACTGCACTGTAGTGTGTGTGCTACACAACTCCAAGGATCTAAGGTTGTGGGTTCGATCCTTGCTCAGGTCTCTGTCTATGAGGAGTTAGGTGTGTTGCCCCCATGTCAGCATAGGTTTTTATTGGGGACTTCAATGAATTGTTACCCTGTCTGGGGCTATTCTAGCTATTTTCTGCAGGACTGCTCTTTCAAGGGCTGTGTACTGAAGTTGCCGTGTTGTTACACACATGAAATTTAACTTCAAATTTTCTTGTTTTTCTCTGAAGGAAAAAGATAAGGCTGATCATCTGCTCTTGCTTGAGAGGAAGAGTTTACATGAGATGAAGCGGAAACTGATTAGTCTGCTGGGTGACGTTTTAACTCAGCTCCAGGTATAAATAAGACTATGAACTATAAAAGAATGCAAGACCACAATACATGTAATTCTGACAATATATTTGAATCTTTGTGACATAAGGCCCTAGCTCAGAGTAGCAGACAGCTCCATGACTGTGCATTTGAGAGGTCCAGGGTAATTGATCTGCTCCCTCATCATGGATCATCTGCATCGGCGCGTCACTCACCCTCTCCTCTCTCACTGAAACCGGACCCCTCTGGTCCATTTACCCCAGGTACTGACACCAAAACTTATACGTGACACTGTTTTTGGACTGAGATGATACTTCACATGAGTGAAAACATAATCTCGAACGAAATCCCTAGTATGTTGAGATTTTGTGTAATACTTGACCGTGCTGAATTCTTCTGCAAAATCCGCACTCACAGAGTGTAAAGAGGTGATAGAGTCATCAGCAGCTGTGTTGGAGAAGTCTCAGGAGCTTAGCAAGACCACTGAACAGGTCATGCAGGATGTCATCAATGAGCAAAAGACTCTACAGAACTCAGTCAATGAGTGTCTGTTGAGGAGGATTGCGGAAACTCAGAGTCTACAGGTACAAGTGAAGCTGATGCTTTTAGGCTAAAATACCTTTTTAAAATGATACTTATTACATATTGCAAAATTGTTAAAATGTACTGTACAGTCATTGCTGATACTGATGTTTATTTTGTAAATGCAATTCACCCCACATACAGCAGGGGGCTCTAGAAATTCACATTGATACATTACTAATGATATGTTGTATATTTTAATTTCTGTTGGCCTAGAGCACAAATTTACACCTTTACCCCACCCAGAAGCATATGAGTCATGGCCCGGATCCTGCCCACACATTGTACATCATCCACATTGTACACGTACCACAATGGAATTACAGCGATGACTTGAGTACCATTTACAGCATTTGGCAGACGCTCTTATCCAGAGGGACTTACATTTATCACATTTGTACAACTGAGCAGTTGAGGGTCCCAACATTGGCAGCTTGGTAGTGGTGGGATTCGAACCCCAATCTGCTGAGCAGAAGTCTGCATGTGAACCACATGAGGCCCAAAGCATGCATGCCATGACAAACTTTAAATGTGGCTGCTAAAGTTGAGCCAGTTTTGACCCACACTGCACATGCCATAAGTGCCTTAACTTGGCCAATATTTGGCCCAGAATCGTCTGCTATCTGGGTAGCATATGTGACTTATGTTCCCCCATACCTTCCTCCTATCCTTGATAGCTGGGTCCTTAACTTCTACTAATTTGTTACAAACACAAGATTTTTTTCATTATCTGATATTTAATTATCAGCAATTTATGTAACGCTAGCCAAACCTGACAAAATGCACTAATCACAACTGTTCAGTAGTCATTATTTGTTAAGCTACTTAGCTAATCTAAAATTTAGTGATTGCAAAGCTGTAGTGTATTCATGTTTGTCATTTTTGGTTGCTTAGCTAGCTTGCCATCTTAGCATTCAGGGCTGTGGATCATATTCTGTAACAATACAAACTGACCTCTATAAATGTTTTAAATGGGAAAATAGGACTTTTTCTGCGGTAACAATTAAAATATGATTTCCATTTGTGCACGCCGAGCCACCAGAATTATACCCACATCTTATCGAATGTTTCTTTCATAGCAACGTCTAACACTGAGTTCAGCAGCCACTAGACAGGCCATCTACCGAAAACAGAGAGAGATGGATTATGCCCGCTACAGCCATGGCAGAGCTTTGGTATGTGCTGTCCTTCTGTCTCAGTCCTTGAGGCAGGAAAATCCTCCCACTTGCTGTCATTGGACATTGTTGTCCATGTTGTAATATTCGATTAGTTAACCAAGTGTTTGTATAAGGATACAGCATTTATTGAATGCATTTTATCATTCTGATGTAGGGCCCAGTCTCCTCTAAGGATCTATTCTGCAGAGAGAGGATGAATAGGCCTTTTACGCAGGTCTATGAGAGACACTCAAGGTCTGAGCTGCCTGAGTCCAGACTCCTTACACAGGTAATCAACATGACATCATAAAATGATGTCACCAATCACATATGTCCACATTTGTAACCCACTTTTATTTTTAGCTAGTAATTCCAAAAAATTACAGACATCATTATTAACATTTTATTTATTTATTTTAATTATTAACTTATTTTATATTATATTATATTATATTATATTATATTATATTATATTATATTATATTATATTATGTATGTCTTGTAGGGCAGTGCTATGCTGAAGCAACACCTGGAACATTCAGGGAAAACAGTAAAAGAGCTACAGGTTACACATTCACAGCTGGAGGCTGACTTGTGTGCGAAAAGAGTGGCTATGGGTGTGGACTCCTCCATCGTCCATCTCCGAAGAAGAAATATGCCTCAAAAGTTTGTCCAGTCAGCAAAGAGATAAAAGTAGAAGTACATGTCAGCATTATCAAACTCATATGTACATCTCTGTGGTTAGTATTAAACAGGGTTAAGCATATGAGTGTATTAAGTAGATTTGTGGATTGTACTGAAGTTTTGGATTGTATATAAGCATGGTTATCATTAAATAAAGTGAGGAGCATGAGAAACATGGTGAGCCGGTTGGTGTGGTTTTTATTATATATAGCTATTTAAATATACTGGGACAAAAGAAGCATTAAGATTTAATAATTATATTTTGGGAATTGCTATTTGGGTCCTAATTTATGCATTTTATAATTCAGGCAATCTTGTTTATGCTGCCCAGAGAGCAGTTAGGGGTTGGGTGCTTTGCTCAAAGGCACTTCAGTCATGTCTTGTCATATCATGAAACACAAGCCCACGGCTGCCACTTGTTTGTATGTATCTATGTTAGTATGTATTTATGTATGTATAAATATGTACATACATATGTATCTATGTATCTATCTATTTAGAGATTTGAAAGGTATTTCTACTCCTCAAGCCCACCCCATATTTCGGCACATGTACCGAAAGCCCCCCTAGAAACACTGGTGGTTTAACTAGATTAGCAAGGAATGTCAAAACTGTACTTTCAAATGCAGCTGCTCTAAAAGCCATGTTATACAATATACTAGTACAGTATACTAATATACAGACAAAATGATAACTAATAAAGGGAATGAAGAAACCGTTTCATTATACTTTGCAATGAAAAACCCATCTACATGATTTGTTAGGCCAATCAGGCCATTCACACTATTCAACGTTCAGACCCATCCAGGAGCAATAATGGTTTGGTCTAGGTTTCTCACCTTGACCAGTAATAAAATTACTTCCATCATGGAAAATCCTTGTTAGGGTTTTTTTTTCTGTAATAGTTTTTTCTGTCATTTCTAAGCAGAGGTTAAATTGTATGTGGTTTCCTCCAGGTTCCAGGTTTCCTCCCACCACCCAAAAAACATGTCAGTAGCTGGCTAAATAAATTTCCTCTAGGTGTGAATGGGTATATGTGGAGGCTGCCCTGTGACGCACTGGCATTCCCGGTGTAATACAACCTCATGCCCAGTTTTCCTAGGATAGTCCTTGGATCCATTTGGACCCTGAATTTGAGGAAGTAGTTACTAAAGATGAGTGGGGTGAAAATCAGATCCCTCTGCATTGTTATATGACAAATATTTTCAGCATTGCGCCAAAACTAATGTTTCTGCATGACAGATAAACAAAACCTGGGATCCTGTGCAAGCTAAGCAAAAGTTTCAACTGCATAGGCATACTAAGAGCACTCACCTATTAGTAACCTCTATTAACTGTATTTATCCTGAGTTATTAAAAAGACACCTACACGTGCAGTTTCAATTTTTAAAACAATGCTTACCCTGCTAGATAGAAAGTATCAGTTTATTGCATTAATGAAACAGTACAGTTTATATATGAGCCGTACTGTACTTACAGTACTTAGTACTTAGACTAACACAAGGTGACACTCTCGGTGGCACTTTGAGCTAACCGATGTACCATGTTTATCCCTCGTTAAGGACATTATTATGAGACATGGAATGAATACTAATTAATACAAAAGCATTTGCAAATACAATTGAGATATACAAAAGAGCAAAAAGTGTTACATAAAAAAGTGCAGTGCTAACTAAACTAGTTCTAAACGAGATTTTAAAAATAATATAAACGTCTGATATCTGTTTTGTTCTTGCAATGTCAGTGTACAAAAAAAATGATTTAATTACAATAATTAAAGAAAAGCACTTTCAGTCTAAACTGTAACTGAGTTAGACGCAATCGCAAGACGATTTTGTTTAGTTTTTGGTCAAAAAGCCCCTATGCAGTAAGTCCCCTAGAAGTGTATTCAATAAGGAGGCTTCTACTGAGTTCCCCTACTATCTGGACAAGGACTCACAATGTCCTCCACCTCAATGATTTCCACCACCAGATCTCTGATGCACTTCACGCTGTCCATCGGCTCTTCTTCTTCTAGGTCCTCTGTCAAGGAGTCTTGGTGTGAATCTTTGGTGCATTCAGTCTCTACCTTTGTAGACTCTGCAGTCATGTCACCCACTGCTGGAAGATCAGGGATTGCAGGGTGTCCATTCGCACTGGTAGTGGTGGAGCTCTCGATACCGCTCTCTTTTGCTGTCTCATTGGCTGTGGTGTCAACCTTAGAGGAAGATGAATCAGAAGATTCAGTCTGACTGGCATCTGTGTCTTTATTCTGGGAGTCTGGCGGATTTTCAGCACTTGTCATATCAGGCACGACTGTACCACTTTGTGGCTCCTCAGGGAGTGCAGGCACTGAATCACAGGTCTCAGAATGAGACTGATGTGCAGTGTCGGCTATTTCTTCTGAAACACTGACTGGAGGAACAGGACTTTCTGTGTTTACCTCAACTGGTAGGCTGACAGAAATGGTTTGATCTGCAATCGGCTCTGGTTCTGACACAATAATTACAGGAGCATCAGTCACTACCGGTAGTAAGGTCACCATGTCAGGCTTATCACCAGAAATCTCACACATCTGCTCTGAGGAATCAGATATGGATGTTGAAGTGGCCTTCGATAGATCTGGGGAATCTGCAGAAACACTAGACTTGGAGGGTTGTGCATGAATTGTCTGAGATGTCTCATCAGCACACTCTTGCTTCTTCTCCACTGCCTGCTTCTCTGAACCGCCATTTTCTACCAAGGAGCTGGAGGACTGCTCAGCTTTTTGTGCTGTGACTGCAGATTGAACTGGGGCTGGACTAGAAGGGGCTGAGAGAGGTGGAGTGCGGTTGTCTGTTAGACTGCTCTGACTAAGACACTGCAGCTCGGTGCTGTCCACAAACAGGTTGTGCTTCTTTAGAGTGGCCGCTTCTTTCACCACTGCATGAAAAAAAGACATGGTGAGATCGGGAAAGACAGACATTCCTATGAAAGGTACAGCAGGACAATTACACTCTCTTAGACACCATGGATTATGTTCATTTGGATTTAGCATTATTGGCATTTGAAGTCATAATCTTTAGATGTTAGTGTACAGGTGTTTCTATCAAAGTGAACAGTGAATGTACATCCAATGTTCGCATCTAACTAGAATTTAATCATCTTAATAGTTTAATGATATGCAACAGTAAAGCACTTTAATAAAAATAAAGCCAGTTTACCTTTGTTCACTTCATTATTCAGGGTGTTCAGCATTATGTCCTCGTAGACATTCTCCACTTGGATGAAGTTTGTGTAATCCGCAAAGATGTACTGCTCATAGTTCTGCAGCTCCTACAGGTGAACAAAAAAGAAAAACTTATGCAGTATAGACAAAGACACTAATCCTGGTAATGAGGAAAAAAAGCCAGGTCTATCAGATTGTAATACTTGGGGTGTGGCTCTCTCTGCGACAGCCTTGTGACCTGCCAACTGATACCCAGGTGCCATAGGTCTAGATAGGTCTTTCTCACCACTCTAATCAAGTGTGTTCACTGCCCCTAGTGTGTTTTACAGCACAAACTGGTTAAATGCAGAGGTCAAATTCTGTGTACAAGACTCAAAGACAGGAAAGAGAGCTGAAGGTGGCAGAGATGAAGATGGTTTGATTCTCACTGGGAGTGACCAGGATTAGAAACCAGTCTATTAGAAGGATTGCGCAAGTAGGATGTTTTGGAGACAAATTAAGGGAAGTGAGACTGATATGGTTTGGCCATGTGCAGAGGAGGGAAGAGAGCTATATTGAGAGAAGGATGCTGTGGATAGAGCTGAAAGGCAGAAGAAGAAGAGGAAGACCAAAGAGCAGGTTTATGGATGTGGTGAGAAAGGATATGTAGGTAGTGGGGGTGACGGAGGAGGATGCTCAGCAGAGGGCAAGTTGGAAACGATTGGTCTGCTGTGGTGAGGCAGCCCCAAACCAATTGTAACACATAGGAACAGCCAAAAGGAGAACAAAATGAAGAAGATGTTCGAATGAAGTAGGAGGTTTGGTTTGTTAAGAGTCTGCCTAAGTTGTTATGGAGAAATGACCAGTGACTAGAGCCACCTGAAAAAAGGTGTGTCTCTCTATTCAAGTAGATCAAGGTCTGCCAAAGTGGACAAGCTTTAGCATGTGACCAATTGTAATAACTGTGCAGCTGCGTTGAGCAAGTTTTTTTACTTATTTTTTACTATTTTCCTAGGGCATATATTGTCTCATATTTTATCATAGTGTGTGAGTGCTAGTGGAGAGCTAATACTTACAGTTTTACAGCTGGGCGCCAGGTTTCTCCTAATAGCGGGAAGTGTGATGTCCACAAGAGCCTCCTGGAAAATCCTCTTCCTCACTGTGCTGCTATCATAGTCGTATTGCTAAAAACCATAAATAAGGATTTAATCTGATATTCACAACTCATAGTATCTTTTGATGTACCAAATTATGAACATATGGACATAAAAACATTGATACGACTAACATATGGTCACCTTAAGCACCCTGAGCTTGGCTTTCTCCATGACAGTGGCCAGTTTCTCAGCTTCATCCTTCATGGCTGACTGAAGCAGCAACTCAAACGTGTACACAGCATTCTCCATCAGCTAAAGCACCAAATAAAACAAGCATGACATGACACAACTGATCGTTATATGGTATTGGCATTAAACCGGTAGTAAATCAGTATGAGTAAGCAACTGCTCAGAAGGTGATGGTCCTCAGGGCGGAGCTGCACCGTGAGACTTACCTGCTGCATGTGGCTCTGTGTCTTGTGCACCACCAATGTAGAGTTGGAGAACCTGAAGCGACTACGCAGCTCTTGCAGCTGTTCCTTCAGTACTGATACATGCTGATAACAATCCTCCAGCTGGGCATGAGATACCTCCTCTAAAGCCTTATAAACATGATATAGAAACCGACATTTACTCTATTATAAAAAAACAGCATCAGTTGACTGCATCACACTAACATACACCATCAAATACCAAGATACAGAAACAAACATACAAACAAAGCTTAATCTTCTGCAAAGTCCACTCAACATAATCGGTTTTGATCCACTTTGTTGTGGATTTTTATAACCTATGTGTTGTTTAACTATACGATACTGATTATAACCTTTTATAACTCTTATAACCCAAACAATCCTCTTTTTTTAGGTAGAATGTAATGTACTACTAAAGCTGTTGGGGGCAGCAACACCAATATTTTTTTTTTATCAGGAACACCAACATTCACATTCTCTTTTAGACCAATACACATTCAAATACAAACATTAACCATCAACTAGTTTTCAACTTTTTAAAATATTAAGTAGGGGTGTGAATCTCTCAGTGTCTGGCGATTCGAGTCGATTCTGAATGATCGGTTCAGAAATGATTTTCGATTCAGGAATGATTTTTCTGTATTAATTACTATATCAAATCTTTTTTATATCATTTTATATTTATACCAAAAATAGGATTGAGCATAAAATTCTGTAGCTTAAATTACTAGTATTAGGTTAGCTTAGCTGACTTGACTGCATTAACCTTTAACTGAAAATAAAATACAGACTTTAAAATCATAGTGCTTTACTGCACTTATATTTTAAAATTTGCTGTACGGTGGCCTAGACGGCCTTCTTCTGCGGTGGCCGAGTGGACTCGTAATGCGATATGCAGTAGGAGTGTCAAAAAATAAAACTTAAATGCATTTTAAAATCGATTTTTGGGCATTTCAAATCTATTCAGAATCGCCAAGACTAGGAATCGCGATTCTTTAAAGAATCAATTTTTTCAGCACCCGTGATAACAAGTGAGCTCTGATAACTAATCAAGACACACTCAGCTTTTGATCCAAGCTAACACTTTATTTGTTTCTTTTGTAGTGGTGTGCTATAGTGTCAGGCATTAATGAAGCTAATAATTTCATAATTCGCAGCTACAAAATTTCTTAGCTTACTCAAATCTTTCTCAAGTCTTACCTTATTAAGTTCTTCTTTAGTTCCCCCAGGCTGGAAGTCCTTGCAGATTCGGTTCAGCTCTGTCTCCAAACGCTGCCTCACGGCCTGGAAGCCTGAACTCACTGGACCCATCAGTTCCTCCAGAATGGAGGCCAGATATGGAGATACACTTTCGGAGCAGAACTTCATTGCTGGGTCTGAGACAAGGCCTGAGAAACAAACACATATAACTACTCCAAAAAGGACAAATTGTTTACGTCTTTCAGTGTATGCCCACTCAGTACTGCTCTCATTTTCATATAACAATCACTGACACACCTGTGGTTGATGCACCAATCAGCTATAACATTGACACCACAAAACCACTGACAAGTGAAGTTAATACCACTGATTATCTTGTTACAGTGGCATTTGTCAAGGGTTGGGCAGCAAATGAGGAGCTCTCTGTTCTCTGAGTTAATGTGTTGAAAGCGGAAAAAAGGGCAAGTGTATGGATCTGAATGACTTTGACAAGGTCCAATATGTTCAGTAAGCTAGAGGACTGAGGCAGAGCTTCTCCAAAACTGCAGATCTTGAGAGGTGTTCCCAGTATAAAGTGAATAGTTCCTAATAAAAGTGGTTTAACAAAGGACAACCGGTGAACCAGAGACTGGATCATAGGCACCCAAGAAGTTGTGACTAATATGCGTGGAAGGTAAACCGTCTATACCATCTAGTCTGATCCTACAGAAGATCCAAAGAAGGGTTTTGGTCCCAGACCACAGCATAACTTGTGGAGTTCATGTCTTGGAGTTGTTTTGGCAGGTGGTGATCAGTATATACCTTGTATGATTTGTATGATCTGATAGCTGCAGACAGACTGTATTGGTATAAATTCAAGGTTAAATGGAATCCAGAGATATTGAAAATAAAGGCATCAAGCATATTAGGGCAGGACATATGACTGCACTGATCAGTGTATTATTGGCTCCTTATGACATATAAAGAAAACAGGCCAACATTCATATCTGTCATCTGCACTCTATGCAGTTTATATATAACGGGCCTTGCAATCAGTATGATACTGTACACTGATAAGAATATCTGAAACCATTAGTGTTATGCACTGTGAAAGATGATTAATTCACATTTCAAGTTATGTTGCTTAAAAAACCCACAGGATTTCCTAAAGAGGCCAGCCTTTTTACAGTATAGCGTAAAAATAGCCTTAAAACAATATAGCATTTATTTTAAATAACAAGAGGAACATGAGTAAAGGACAAAAATGATTGGACTTGTTTAACATCCTAGCATTTTCTCTAACCAATCTCCTGAATCTTTATATAGTATCATGCATGTAGTCTTTACATTGGATTGGATGATACTGCAAATGTCTTTTATTATTATACTCTGCTCCAGTTTTTGTATAAAAGCTCTTTTTCTTCACATTAGGTGTAAGGGCTGATGATATTTAATGACTGACGATGCATTTCAGAGTCAGTAATCTTTCTCATCTCTACTCCTTACCTTGCAGTTTGGACTTCAGGAAGTTCCTGGAGTTGATGATTTGATCCATGTCAGAACGAATGAGTGTCTCCTGCTGTTTGGTGACTTCACTGCACTCCTCCTTAAGTCTCTGCAGTCCCTCGCTCAGCTGCTCCTGGACCAGCTCATATGTCGCCTCTACGGTCTGGAAAACGTTAGTAAGCATGATTATTTTGTCATTTTATATATATATACTGAGCACACTTGTCTTTGTTATTAATATAATTCCAGTTTATCCACTTTGCATGCATAATTGTAATGAGTTTTGATGTTACTGTTATAAATATGAATAAAAAGTATGTAATAATAGACAAAAATAAATACACATAAAATCACATTGCACAAAATGCACATTTTTTTGGACCTGATGTCATTATGACATTGTGACATAAGACATTGTGATTGTGATTCATTGGGAATATTTTATAACACCAGTTACAGTCATGGGGAGGATGTTTGATTAGTTATTAATGAATGAACATTATTAACTAGTCTAACACTCAAAGGAAAAAGTCTAAGAGCCAAAGCAAATATCTCCGTCAGGACAAGTGGCTTGATAATATGCAGTTGGAAAGTCCATCTAAGCACAACTGATCATCCCCGGACAGGTACGCTAAAACCTCAGAGACTAATGATAAGGACGGTAGAAAAAGGCATCTGTTTAGAAAGCGTTGCTGGACGACCTGAAACCAGCAGTAACAACAGGAAGACAGAGAGTCACAGGCAGCCGTGGCACTGCGGTTAGGGAAACCAGAAGGTCCCGGGTTTGACTCCCACAACGGACAAGACATGACTGAGGTGCTCTCAAGCAAGGTACCTAACCCAGGTACTGTGGTTTGGGGCTGCGTTGCGCTTTGGGTAAGTGTGTTTACTGTTCACTAGTGTGTGTTTCACTGGGCTAAATGCAGAGGTCACATTCTTCAGTGCACAAATAGTTCTCTTTCCCTTTCAATAAGCAGTGAGCTGCACCACAATCTTGTTTCTATAACTCATGTAAAGCTCCTTTTTTCTTAAAAAGAGAAGCCCAGAAACGCATGTGTAAAAGCAATCAGACAAATCTGGACAGCAATGTACTGGGACCTTTTAGTGGAGAATTAAATCTTATTAGCTAAGAAACAGCATGAAGACCTTGTCTGACCTAGTTAATCTTTGACCTGATTTCCAGTTAAAGTCTATGCAAATCTATGCATTTCATATTTGTAAATAGAATGTTAACAGACATAGCGTGTAATTCTGAATTTGCTATATGCATCACCACATTAAAACTGACTAGACAGCCACCAGAACAGATGTATTATCTGGCACCAAGATGTTAACAATAGATCCGTCTATGGGTCTATGGGTCTTTTAAATAAATGAATGAGAACTATTTTGCTTTACTGTGTTTTGCACACAGAAGGAACATGACCTCCACATTTAACCCATCCGTGCAGTGAAACACACACACCAGTGAACACTAGGGGGCAGTGAACACACTTGCCCGGAGCAGGGGGCAACCCCAAACCACGGTGCCCGGGGAGCAGTTAGGGGAGTCAGGTGCCTTGCTCAAGGGCACCTCAGACGTGTCTTGCCTGGGTGGGGATCAAACCCGCGACGGCTGCCATGGTATCTAGCCTTCACTCCCCAAGCACATCAGTGAGCCTTGGGTGCCCATGACCCCATCATTGGTGTTCATTTGCTGCTTAATATATGCCACCCTGTTACAAATGGTACTGTAATGAGATAATAAATTAAGTATTAATTATATACTTCACATGTCAATGGTTTTAATGTCATGACTTATCGGTGTATTAAATAACAAACAAGTATACAAACCACAAGAACAGACAAAGTAGACACAGGCATCCGAAACATGAATAACCATCTAATACACTCATATCACAAATACTGTCATATTCCACTACCTCAGGGACCTGTCTGACATCACAGATAGTAATAAGGTCCTTTCCCCACCACTTAGCTCTTTTGAGTTGTCTGTAACTAAATATGATTTATTGTTTTTTCAGTTTGAGTTGCACAAATTTAAGCAGATGTAAAAACACACAAAAATGTTACAGAGGGATGTGTGGAAAAAGAGTGGGGCTGAAAAATGTGTGGCTCAAAAGGTTGTTACTTACTGGTCAAATCATGCAATGGGGCAAATTAGTACCTAATAATGTTCTCACTGCACTTAAACCACATTGGAGTTTAAGGAAAGGTGGCAGATGCCTCATCATCTCCGTATGTATGCTCTGGGTGCTCTGATATAGTATAAATAAAATTAGTGAAAAATACAAAAATAATTTTTTTTTTGATCTAATAAAAATTATTAAGTAGTAAAATTGTCAGTATCCTGTTGTAAGTCAGCAGCTTGACTGAGTAGAAATGTGAGTATTATTTTTGTATATGAAAATTTGAGTCATTCTCTGGTTTTGAGTCACTATAATGATGCTGTAATGGTGCTATATTTAAGCGCCTATACATAGGAACTCACTGTGAACCACACTCTCTTCTTCTCAGCCTTTTTCCCCTTCAGCCTGGGCAATAACTCTGTCTGCAGGGACGGCAAGAGCTCCTCCATCACCAGGTTGGCCAGCACCTACTCAAACACATACATACCAGTTTGTGTCACCAGCTGTATTGACAAAAATAGTTGCTGTAAAACATTACCTAAAACCTTTAAATAACCAGTCTTAAAGAGTTTTATTTGGAACACTGACAACTTTTTATGGCATGTGTTTTGCAATCTCTGTGTAACAGTACTGTGATCTTAAATATGAATCAGTTTAATCAGCTGAGAGCTTTTCAAGAGAACCTGTGCCTGTGCAATACAACCAATTTTAGCTGTGGGCAACAATCAGACCTAGCAATAACAACCAGGCTGTTATATTGTATCCAGCTCCCTCCTACCTGATGGCAATGGTTAAGGCCAGGCGCACACCTAGAGCTCTTCGTGCTTCAAGTACGGCCCGACTCGA
>JAOVVF010000048.1:20091432-20105153 GCA_028565595.1 Duopalatinus emarginatus
TAATTAAAATACAAAGGTGTGTCATCTTCCCCTGGAACAACACCCAACAAACATTTTACTTTTTACTGCTTGTGTAAAACTTTTATTGCTTTAAAATATACAACACTAAATGCCATTAACATGTGCCAGGTTTTATTGTTTTCAATATTAATACACTGAAGCGTGTATGGTACAGATTAGTGTTGGCTCCATAATGGTATGGGGTTTGTTTAGCTGGCATTCCATGGGACAACTGGTACATCTCTAAAAGGTGAACGCTTTGTATGCCTCCTTTCTGACACTCGTTCATGTCCGTAATTTATTCTGATGGGTTATTCTGATTATAGTTAGAGGAACACTCATCTGAACATTTGGGGTTTTGCCATTCCCACCTAGGTCACCCGATCTCAATGTTAGCAAACACATTTGGGATGCGGTGCGACCGACTGTGGAACACCGAAATCCTACACCTCAGAATACAAGAGAATTGTAGACCATTCTGCAGGAAGTATGGTGTTCATTGCATACAGAATATTTCCAAGCTTGAGGAGTCCATGCCGCATGGGGGACCTACAAAATGTTAGACTGGTGTACTGGTTTTCTGGTATTTATTCATTTAATGAAGGAAAATCCATAAAACTAAAGACACTAGAATGTTTATCAATTACATGTATTAATTCTGTCATTAAGGTTCATGCCCTTTTATTCAACACAATTAAATTCTATTTGTATAATGCTTTTATTTTAGGAAGAAACTGAGAGGAACCAGACTTCAACGGGAACCCATCCTCATTTGGGTGACACAGGATTATAAATAATGAAAAATCCTCTATTATATAAAAATCCAAATGTACAGCTAGTTTGAACATGAAGTCTGATTTTTGTTAAAATTTTGTCAACTGTTCTCAGATGGACACCTAATTGAAAACTGTTCAGTCCTAGTCTTCTAGCAATGTTTATATCAGTCAGTATTATGTAAGACTGGTTTCTAGACTGCCCATTGTGGTGATTTTCAGACTGTGTTTAATTTCATTTAATTTATTTTATGGTATATTATGGCTTCAGCATTTAACTTGTAGTCCACATTTTGTATGATCTTGTGTCTTAAAAATCCATTAAATCCTTACAGTCTGCTTTGGATTTTTTTCAGATGTTGCATGTGTAAGAGAAAAAACAGATCTACATTCTGAGCCAACTCTATGATGCATTATGGAGAAATTTGGGCTGAAATTTAACACTTCGCTGCTCTGCCAAAACAACATGGCACGGTGATGTGGAGTCTGCATTTCCTCCTATTTCCACTCTCGGATCCAACAACTCTCTCCATTTTGGGTTTAGCTGCTTATTTTCAGACAAAAACAGCCTCAGAGAGAGAATAATGTGTTTTCCCCATACAGATTAATAAACGTGATAAAAGGCTCTCCTGTCTCTGGCTTTGCCAGGAACACCTAATACATCAAAGTTTACTTTAATAGAGCCAAGTACTCACGTCATATTTTCTTATTCCTAATATTTAATTGTAGGTTCAGGATATTACATATCGATTCATTTATAATATTATGTTAAAATAAAGACTTTAGCTTACAAAAGCAGAAGAAACTACTGACATCCTATAAAGTCAGACACATGAAACAGTCTTTGTATAATGATTAAATTAAATGGGTGTCTGATTCCTCTTATCAAATCAGCCTGCTCTTCATCTTGTGCTGATAAGTGAATTATAAGGCAGAGGGATGAGATAACGGTTTCCTGTGAGATTCCTGACTGGCAGATTTTGTACTTTTCCTGTTCAAGACACAGGCGCACAGCAGTCATACACACACACACACACACACACACACACATTCTACACACTCTGATGAGACACTGCTCAGACTTATTTTGCCAGAGCTATTAAAGATTTACATTGCAAGATAACTAAAACACACTAACACACACACACACACACACACACACACACACACACACACACAATAAAGTGTTAATAAAAGCCAGTCCAGTTTACGTTAGTCCCCCCTCAAGTCATCCATTTCAACATCGACACTCAACAGCCCCGGAAGTGATTGTGCAGTAATGTGGTCAAGTGTGTTGCAATATACGCGAACATTCAGAATTATATCCCTTTTTTGTAAGTTTTACAAACACAACAATAAAGAACAAATCCTCATTTTTACAAAAGCTCTTTTCACCTATTAGATTTTCATTATGATTAATGGTTTTTAGCACAGTGCTATACTTTCTTGCATCAACATCTTCTAGATCTTTATCTAGCTGGGCTGGGTTTCTGCTGTAACTCTGTGTGACTGAGGAACTGCGTGTATGATATTTGGGAAGTCTCTTTGAGAAATTTTGTCCATTAAACACCATAGTAACTGCAAAAGCAATACTTTCCTGTGATAACAGACTGACAGGCAACTGCTAACTTATCACTGTATAATAACAAAGCACAGTGCCAACCACTACATTACATTATCGTAAATGTGTCAATATAAACATGTTTAATCCATTTCATTGTGGAGATTTCGTTTAGGATACACCCAGTTCATTCTGTTCATTTTTTTTCTGTTTTCAAGTTAACATAACATTAACTGACCCTCTCACATCGCTATGAAGATTAATGGTACATTATGACCTCTTTTAAATAACCCACGATGGCTCTGGGTGTTTTCGAAATGGTATACACGGCACTGAAGTCTACATCATATTACACATGGTCGTATGTAGTAAATTATGCAATGTATATTTACAGTTATCTGACAAATTTTCTTTGTAAATTTACCTAAGAATTACCTCAGACTATTTACAGAGTATACTGAACTGAAATTTACTGTATCCAAAAATGATGAAAGATGGTGAGAGAGACAAGATCTGCATCCTAATAGCTATAACTTAAGAACATAAAACTAGCATAAAACTAGTATCAAATATTCAAAAACATTTAGTTAATATTTTAGTATTATTGAATTAATATACCTTGTATTAACGTGACAACAACTGACATAATTACGACAGCAAATAAAAACGTTTTGACTAGCTGTTAGCTAATAATTGTTAGTTAGCAGTAGCTAGTTCACACAGGCTATAAATTAGCTAAGGCAGGCCTACACATGTTGTTACCTACAACATTTATACAAATGAACACTGCAATAGAACAGTGTAAGCCCTCTAAATAGTTAGTAGTAAATAGCTTAAGCTGTGTATTAGGAAACGTTTTAGGACCTATCCTAACCTAGCATAAGTATAATTGTTAGTTAGCAGTAGCTAGTTCACACAGGCTATAAATTAGCTAAGCCAGGCCTACACGTGTTGTTACCTACAACATTTATACAAATGAACACTGCAATAGAACAGTCTAAGCCCTCTAAATAGTTAATAGTAAATAGCTTTAGCTGTGTATTAGGAAACGTATTAGGACCTATCCTAACCTAGCATAAGTATTTTTAGCGTAGTGAAAATATTTATGCTTTTCACATACTGCACGCAGGTTTTAGGTTTTAGTATGCCAGGTCATACATAGAGCATTTCTCAGTTTGGCACAAGGCTTCACGGGTTGTAGGTGCAATTGAATGTAATTGTGCCACAATTATAGTCACATATAATTGCAGGATGTTGATGAAGATAACAGTGGAACGCGCTGAGTGAGGCGGGGTAAAACTACATGCAAAAAAGCAGCTCTATATGTATAAATCATAATCAAATTTAGTGAACTTAATGCATAATGCTCTGCCAACATAAGCAGAAAAATAACTAAATCAACACTGTGATTGTGTAAGTTTGAGACAAAGTTTTTAGGCTGAACTATTGCGTTAGGCAAAGGTTTAAAGATTATCCATGGGTCTAAATTCACATTTATTTCACTATGTAGACACCTTTTTGTAGTGTTCACTAAATTCTCAGTATACAACATATGTTCTCTGAATAATGCACTCTATTATTACCCACTATGCATTGTAAATCCAGTGCACCACTGATGTACACTACTTCTATTTCTTTCAGATTAAATTGTACAGGTCAGGAACAAACTGTGCATTTATATTTACTTTATATTTACATGTCATGTGTTTATGGTGCATTAGGTAGTAAGTGTTGTTGAATTGAGTCATGTGTCTCATTAGATTGTGCTCTATAGAGACGTTTATCAGTTATATAGTATATTATAAATAATGGGTGGCATGGTGGCGCTGCAAGTAGTGTGTGTGTCACATTTTCAGAGGTCTGGGCTTGTGGGTTTGAATATAAATGATAGAATGTTGTATAGAGTAAATAGAAAATAAGTGAGTAAGGGAGTAGCACTTTCTGAATCTTCAAGAGTTGAAGTCCTAACACAATATAAAGTATCAGGTTTATGATGTTTATATGGAGCGACAGGTAGCAGAAGAGTAAGGTCTTGCAAGATAGATGGGAGGAAATTAGGTCATTAGTTATATGAACAATGGTCTTAATTTGAAGGTGATTTTTTATTGTAAGTGACTATAACAGATATAACATCAGCAACAACACATCTGAGATCTCCTTGTGAACAGCATGCAGAATTCATTCTCTTGATGCCTTCAGCAGATGCACATGGTTCGTGCAAGAGTCTTTCATATAGTATGGATAAACAAACACAGCTGAGTACTGGAACTGTATGCTCACATCTGGATTGGTTTCAAACTGCCCTGCATCCTGCACCACACAAACACACGGTGCTTTGTATATCTGGAAATCCCGTAGAGGAGCGTGCCTAGGGTTATGCTTTTGTACGTTTTTATTACATTAAACCTTTTGCGTCCAGCTCTGTGTATGTGTGTGTCATGGTGTGCATGCACATGAACGCAGACAAATTAAACTAGAACTACACAATACGATAATGTGAAAATGTAAGACAAACTGAAAACAGGGCAAAGGTTTTCCCCTCCCACCCCACCCCTCGGTTAAATTTATGTTTGCACTGAGTTGGTGTTAAGGAAAATGAACAGAGATTGGCATTTCCATTTTAGCTGAGGGTGGAGTCAAATTCAGGGCCAAAAATGGAGAAATGAGTGAGACGTGAATTGTAATACAATTATTCTATGTAAAATAATAAAGAATTATTATATAAATTATAATAATATTATGATAACATATCCTATGTTTTCTTTAAAATGTAATGATTATCAGAGGTCTAACTTAAACATCTTTTATATAATATATTTTATTTTGTTTTGTTGTTAAATAATACATTTTTGAATAATTCTAATTTTATTTATAGTTATTATAAAAATAATTCAATTTTATAATATTGAAATGAATACCATTTAACAATATTTTGTCTTCAAAATTGTTTTTGGATATTCTGTTGTCTTTGTGTATGTTTTAACTATAATTAATTACATACTGCTATACATATTGCACTGACACACATTGCTCATTATTAATAACGCATATTGCAAAGGTTATTTTAAAATAATCTTTAAATTAATATCCTGTTTTCTTTTCACGGCCTGGTCATAAGAGGTCAGCGCTTCATGATCTACAACTTTCAAAACCAGACCTCTCCTTTACACCTTTTCTTGAGGGAGTTGGAGCTGTACTTCTGCACAGGGTTTAAAGCATGAAGTAATTTCCTGTAACGAGTCCCTCGTGACACTGAAGCAGCTGTGAGAAATAACTTCTTTTTTACCAGAACAAACCAAACCAAAACTAAAACAATAACTTTTTATAAACAATATTTTTACATGTATTAAACAATTACAAAAAAAATCTTAAAGAATTAAAAAAAATGAAGAAAATTTTTCTCTTATCCCAGTGAATAGCTATAAGCTTCTCTTGCTTGTTAGTTACATTATTCTTATTCATTCAGTTCCAAACTACATGTTTATATTTAGCTAGTTAGGTGACTTATTACTTCTTGACATTGTAAAAAGCCCTGTCCCTTTCATACATGTATTTCATGTCATTTTATCCCAATCTCTTTATTTAACCAGCCTTCCATCATGTATTATTTTACATAACTATTAGTAGAACGAATGGGTTTGTGTACATATTGACACACTGACTGTATGTGTTGATTGGGGTTTTCACAGTACTACAGACTTCCTAACCAATTCAGGCATAGCGGTCCCTGTAAGAAACCTGACAGCTTACCACAAAGAGGGAATCTCTACAATGTAGTAGCAAACAGGAAGTGATGTAACAACTGCAGTTCTTTTGAAAAGCTGTGACCTTTTTTCAGGTGATAACATTTAGCAACATTCATTTTATAATATTGCAAACAATATGGTGGCTTGGTCTAGTAATAACTATACATATATGCAAAGTAAAAGACCAACATAGTAGTAACAGATGTGCAGAGGAAAACCCAGATGGTAGAAAGCACAATGCCTGTAGAATCTATTTTTATTTTTAATTAGGGATTATACACACACCTAAGCATTACTACTAATCAAAAAATATGTACAGGGATAAGAGGGGGCAAGACTGTTCGGTGAATGCAGTGAATGCAGACGGATACTGTAGGATAGAGTATTAGTGGGAACCAATACTTTGATATCGAATACAAGTGCCAGAAAACTGGTACAGGCGAGTCTATGCAAAATATATAGGCTAGTGGTGTGTACATAATGGTATGGGGTTTGTTTAGCTGGCATTCCACGGGACCCCTGGTATGTCTATAAACGTCATTGAACGCTATGTGTGCTTCCTTTCTGATGGGTTAAACCTGTCATATCCTGTATTCATTCTGATAGGTCTCTTACAACAGAAGAATGTGCTGCCACACAGCTAGAGATGCCAATTTATGGTTAGAGGACCAGTTTGCGTTTTTTTCCCATTCTCACCTAAGTCGCCACATCTCAGCTTATCAAATGCAACATGCTGTGAAATACAGAAATTCACACCTGGGAATACAACAGAACTGCGGACCGTTCTGTCAACGGTCTGATGTTCATTGCTGAACATACAGAATATTTCCATGCCCCATTTGCTGCAGGGTGCACTGATGGCATGATAGACACAACTTTCTGAAAAGCTTGTGGCATTATGTCTTATTCAGTAATACATTACACAATTTCATGGTGGAAATTATGCATACTGGTCACTTTTATCCAGTGTCCAACTTAATATTTAAAAATAAAGTGCTGATAGCAGAACTTGAAGTTCCAGATTTGGGGTTTTGGCTGCCTTTTTTGGCTCATTCCACAAGGACGATGTGAAAAACACTGAGCACATCAGATTGTGAGATCTGCTTTCAGCTGGCCAACATACAATATGGAAAAGGAGCAGCTGTTGCAGATAGAAAGAAATTTCAGCATACGGACTCCAGGCATAAGAGAGAGTGAGAAAGAGATAGCGGACTGTGTTAGAGTTAGAATTTGTGGAGAGTAAGACTGTAATTGTAATTGTGTTTGGGAAAGGAAAAATGAATGAAAATGGAGTAAACAGTGTGGGTTGAATGTTGGTGTTCCATTATCCAGCTTGCATGATTCTTTCTTATCAAAGTGAATGTGTTTCTTCTGTGATTTTGCCAGAAAAGTTTCAAATGTAGTGAAATACAGTGGAGTTAATGGCTTCGAAGTAGACACACATTAGTCTAAAGACCTTTTCCTGCCCTGATTCACTCAAGAGAAAGGTCTTGGGAAACAATCTGGTTAAAATAAAACAAACCTATCCCGCCAGATTTGGAATGTTGGTCGGCTACATGAATCATGGATTTGATTAGCCCATGAGACAGTGACTTGACTATTAGCGGAGAGACTAAAAACATAATAGACTGTCTACTAGTGGTGTTTGTCTCAGGCATCCTCAGAGGAACTTAATAAAGACAGAGACCCAAAAGGGCATTTGTAACATTTTAGCATGTCCACGTGAACATGCATCTAAACACTGCTGAGAATATGAACTGCAAATAGTGGAAAATTTCAACCCCCAACTATAGAGCGGGGCATATGGAGAACGTGCCAGTTGTGGAAACACAAACATGTCACACGTGTGCGTCTCTCACAGGGAGGAGGCAGTGAGGGGAATGAGTCTGGAATCAGAACAGCTTGTCAGTGAGTGTGAGTAATTTCCCCAGGCCCTAATGCAAGCCAGAAATGAGGGCCTATCCTGAAGTGACCTTAAAACGGAGCACACTGAAAAGCACGAGAAAAAACGATGGAAGCTAATCAGGTTGCCCACATTGGCAGCTGTAAAATCAGACGTGGCTGATTTGCAGGATGATAATCTAGGGCTGTTCGGGCCACAGAGACGCTCTGCTTAGTGACAGCATCCTAAATCATTCTGTGCTAAAGCCTGACTGCTTTTCTAAACGTAACAGCTGGAGTCAATTCATAGATTCCTCTTTGTCTATCATTCTTTCTGCCTGTCTTTTCCTGTGTCTCACTCTGTCTCTGGTAAACACACTGTGGACTCACAAGGGAAGCACATCAGGTGGTACTTTGACTCACACATTTCTTTCTCTGTGCTCATGTTTTGAGTGACTTCCCCCAAACCAGAGCCTTGTACCATCTTTCAAATGCTTGAGAGGGTATGGGCAGCTGAAAAGCCTACAACAGCTGGAGTTCAGATAAATACATGTGTCATCTGAATCACTTTGGAAACACCATTAGCGGTAGCGAATGTCACTACAGCAAAGCTTCAAAATACCACTCAGCCTGAACAAACAGAGTTTAATCCGGCCTAATTCACAGCTTCAGCTACAGACCAAAACAAATCAGCAATGTTACACAGAGCAATATCAGATGGGATCTACAACTTCGACTTGGTAAGCATATCAGTTATAAATAAACTCTTTTTGTAGCAAATGTACAACTACACTGAAGTGCCAGAAAAAATGGCACAAAACCGGTGGCTCCATAACGGTATGGGTTTGTTTACCTAGAATTCCGTCGCACCGCTGGTACGTCTACAAATGTGAGTTACACCCATTCATGTGTTGCATTCTAATGTGTTTGGCTTCCTTCAACAGGAACATGAGCCATCAAACACATCTAGAGATGCCACATCTCTATGGTTAGAGAAACACTCATTTGAGTTTGGGGTTTTGCCATTTCCACCTAAGCCACCAGATCTCAATGCTATCGAACACAGTGGATGCCATACAACGTGCTGAGAATCATAGAAATCCTACACCTCTGAATACAACAGAATTGTGGCCCGTTCTGCAGAATATATGATGTTCATTGCCTACAGACCACCCTTAGGGGACCTACCAAGTATTCGACTGGTGTACCAGTTTTTCTGGCACTTCAGTGTATATCTATAGTAATCTATAGCAGTGACATTTTTTTAGCTAAGCACTATAATTGACAAGCAAAATAAACTTAGCTACCAATTTAACATGACAAACTCCATTTCTAAAGCAACACACTATCTGCATACTGTTTGCATGAGTTGCTCAGTATCGCAAATGGTTTCCGACCATGCATGCCACACTGCACTTTTCAGTTGCGCACCCCCCCCCCCCCCCCCCAACCATACCTTTTGCCAGCATCTATCACTGCTTTACAGAGTTGATCATTATCTACTGTAGATATCTAGGACTGGTAGGTCTTAAAAAAAATTGGACAATGAATTTTGAAAATCAATACTGCAAGCCATCTTGAGGAAAATACTCCTTTAGCACATATTTTAGTGTCACTCAGGATCTCACTACTGACCCATGAACACCAGTGTAGGTTTAGGTGCAGGTCCCTTTGCTGCAACACCTTTTCTGCAGACAGAGACAGCTGATTTCTGCATGAAGTGATTTCCTGTAGCGAGTCCTTCATTATGCTGAGATCAGCCTGCTTTTACCAACTAATGCCAAGTCTACTAAAACAATTATATTTCTTCAAGCAAAATTGTATTGTGTGCTACATCATTCATCATTAGAAATGTACTCTATGTTCCCATGCCCCCTAAATGATCAGCCAATACATGTCCATTGTCTAAATTTTAAAGCGTTCTAAATTTTACAAACCAAATGAAGCCACCAGGTAAAGAAAATATATATCAAGCAATTGTCTATACTGGATTATAGTGTTGTAATATACAGATTCTGTAGACTTCTGTAGACAGATTCTGGATATCATTCTACTTTAAGATCCGTTACTGGTTACTTCATGAAAGGGTTGGGTGATCTCTTTTTTATCTTTAAAACTTACTCATGCTATTAATTAAAAATTATATGCCATGGTTTATCAGTGCAACTTATCAGTTACAGTGAGCCGTTCACCCTTCAGGTAGCTACTGAGAACCAGCATGCTGAATTCTACTACAAGAACCTCTAAAGTTCAACTCGCTGGTGTCACGTAAACATTGTAATCTCCTAGTCTTTATTTCAAGGCCAACAGTTTCCTACAAGCAGCTTACTCAGAGTGTTAAAAAACAGATGCAATACAAGGGAGCATGACCAGGGTACTGTGTGTCCTGTATGTCCAGGTAGGGTGCTGCATAGTTCGGTGGTTTCCCTGCTCTAACACGCCTGGTTCAGCTGATCAGCAGGGTTAGTAAGAGTGTTACTCTGACATTCATGAATGAACCTACAGTCTGAACGTAACAAATACAGTTCATTGTTCATATAGCCATTTTAGGCTGAAGCACACTATCAATAGGTGCCTTTCACACACACCCAAAAAATATTGTGGCATATTGAGGAAGAAATTGGGGATTTATTACAATTTTGATCTTGTTGAAAGGCACAGGCTTATCTCAGTAAGGCCAGATGCAATCATTAAGACTGTTATTAATGATCTCATTATTTGTTGTTTTTTCTGCCTCTGTTTCTCCATCTCTGGATAATTTTTTCTCCCTGTTTCTCATTCTCTATCTTCATATCTCCCTATGTTCCTTCCTGTCTTCCTTTATATACTTCATTCTCCTCTATTCATCATTACTCTTTCTGTCTCTCTTTCTGTTTCAGTCTCATGTTTTTTCTTCTCTTCTTTTCAGCTTCTTCTCCTTTTTTATCTGTAAGAGGTCAGTGTGGCCTAAGGATTGTTACCTAACACTACACTAAGCAGTAAAGAGTGTGCAAAAGGAAGTAAGTGCTCCACTCTATTGATCAGGCTAAACAATCCAGACGGGTGCAGAACAGAGCTGGTTTCCTCTTTTATCCGGAACTTCCCCTAAATCAGCAAACAATCCTCTGGACCAGCTGCTCCCAAACACAGGAAGGAAACACGTTCTTCTCATCATGCTGAACCCCACATGACATAAAACCCTCCATGCTTCAAAGCCTAAACACTTGGACAGATGTGGCAGTGTTCGCACATTCCTGCTGAATCAATTTGAATGGCATTTAGTACAGAATTCAGTGCACATCATCCAAGTGTAATGGATTTAGCATTAAGTGTGTGAGACTGGATTATACTGGTTATATGTGGACCAGTGGACACAAAGTGGAGCCTGGGGATCTCCAGGGGCCTGTGAAGCATAGCCAATGGGGTCTGTGATATTTAAATTTAATCACAGCAAATCCCAACCAAAGCAAGTAAATTTATGTATTATTGAGTTATTATGGTCATTAGCTTATTTGGCTGCTCATATGAATGAACAGATTTAATCCAAAACTCAATTGCACAAAAAGTAAACAGGCCTATAAATAATATCGACATGATATCAATTTTTTTTTCCTGAAAACAACTTGCCTCCAAATATTATTGTACATATTTAAATAATCACTATAATATTTCAAGTTAAATCAGTGATAAGAGGTATTTTTGGATCTCTGACTACAATAAGTTTGAGAAAATGTGATGTATTAATGTTGTGATTCTGAATACTGACTTTTATAGTCGCACTGTAGCCAGGTTTCTGTGTATGTTCACCCTGTGTCTGGGTTCTCCGGTCCCCACTTACTTCCATAAAACCTCATCAGTAGGCAGACTGGCTACGTTAAATTGCCCCTAGGTGTGAATGTGTGTGTGTGTGTGTGTGTGTGTGTGTGTGTGTGTGTGTGTGTGTGTGTGTGTGTGTGAATGTCTGCGTGGTGCCCTGCGTCCCACTTAGGGTGTGTTCTTGCCTCATGACTAGTGTTCCCTGGATAGTCCATCATAACCCTGACCAGAATAAAGAGGATGACTGAATGGATGAATGAATGAATGTATGTATAAATGAATGAATCCATTTTGGTACAAACCGTTTGAACATTTGTCATGAAATATTTTGTAAATGCTGAATTAAAAAGTCTGAATACGCCTCCACTGATTATTCGGTCAAAGCTTTGTTAGTAAAACTAAATATTCAAACACATATGATTATAGCTTGCCATATCGTATAAGACACATAAGACATATAAGACATCCATCTATATACGTATATATGTAACATAAACTAGACGTAAGGAATCAGTGATAGCTGACCATTATTATTATCTTTATCATATGAAATATATTATATATAATTATGATTAACCTAAAGGATGATTAACCACACCCTCTCTGGAGTCCTCTAGGACAGACCACACTGTCCTGTCCAGAAGTCCCATTAGATCATTAAGAGCCAAAAGATGTATTACATTTCAGGTAAACAGTATGTAAAGAGTAACTACACAACCTGACCTGCACAGTTACACAGTGTTAGGCTGACAACAGTGTCATCATTGATTCATTATAACTATAACTATAAAGTATTTTAGATATTTAATATAAAACACTGCCTACCTCTGATGTAGGTACATTTAGTTTCATCTAAAAGGCTGGAGGAAGACACTCCCATGGTGAAGATGGCTCTCTGTTTATCTCTCTGTCTCTCTCTCTGTCTGGGTCCGTTAGTCTCGTTAACTCGGTTTAGACACAAACTCCGCAAACTCTTCACTTTCTAAAGACACGACTGAGCGCTGACGCGTGAATCGCATGAGAGTCGGTTCTTCACAAATGACTCATTTAAGTGAATCGATTCTGCTGGTGGTGAAGAACGGGTTTATTCTGTAAAACTGTAGCGCCGCCTGTTCATACTTTTCAGCACTGACCCTCACACACTGCTCAGGCCTGGACTTAAGTAATTAATTAGTTAGTTAACCTCATTAACTTTATAGGATATTAGTGGAAAGAGGAGGAGAAATAGTCAAAGGGGCAATAATGAATAAATAAATAAATAGATAGATAAACAAACAAACAAATCAATCAATAAATAACAATAATAATATATGTAAATCATTCCAAGTATTTTTAGTATTAATATATATCATAATTAATATTATATAAGAATAAAGTATGTGCCAAAAACGTGCAAAATACAGCATATGCATAGTTTATTTAGAAAAAATAATAAATAATTATGTGAACTAGAGGAACTATTTTGTTCCCCTTTTTGAATGGTTTATTATTTATTATGTTTTGTTTTTGTTTTTTAATTTTTTTTTTTTGCTGTTTTTTTAATTTTTTCTTAATTTTTTCTTTATTATTGTCAAGTGTTTTGTATTGTTATTGTTCAGTTATAACGAAACAACAAACCTACACAATACGACAACAATACAATAACACGTGTGCAAAAACACGTGCAAACACACAAGATAATTTACAATTAATACGGGTGGGGGGGGTGGGGGGTGGTGGTGGTGGTGGTGATGCAGTTGGCCCACTTTACAATTCAGGTTGTAGTGTGAGCAATAAGGTGCGGTTATGGTGTTGTCACTGTCAATTGTAAACTTTGTAAACATTGTACACTTTTTATCAGCAGAATAGGTATGACAGTGTTTTCCAGTTCTGACACTAAAAAAGTGAACTAGTTTGCACACAGAAGGAATGTGACCTCCGCATTTAACCCATCCGTGCAGTGAAACACACACACCAGTGAACACT
>JAOVVF010000048.1:20121150-20137875 GCA_028565595.1 Duopalatinus emarginatus
AGTTAGGTGCCTTGCTCAAGGGCACCTCAGTCATGTCTTGCCCTAGGTGGGGATCAAACCTGCAACCTTCCAGTCACAAGACCGGTTCTCTAAGCACTAGGCCACGGCTGCCCATGGTAAAATGCTGGATTTTTATAGTACAAACTGAGGTTCTTATCAGATCAGACACACAATGGCTATGCACTTATTTGAGCTGAACCATATCTCAGCCTTATCTAATACTCACAGACACTTCATATTAATCTCAGTCTACATCCGGTCAAGATGTTTAATCAACACTATGTCATGAGCACTATCTTTAAAAACCATAAAATCATAAAACCACTGACACGTGAAGTGAATAACACTGATTATCTCGTTACAATGGCACCTGTCAAGACATGGGATATATTAGACAACAGGTGAACAGTCGGTTCTTGAAGGTGATGTTTTAGAGCAGTGTAAGGATCTGAGCGACTTTAAAAAGGGTTGAATTGTAAACGTTAGATGACCGGGTCAGAGCATCTCCAAAACAGTGCTTGGTATCAACCAACATGGTCAAAGCAAGGACAACCGGTGGCCTGGTGACACCCCTCGCTCAGTGTTGTGTGTATGGGGTGACGTCTAGATTGTCTGGTCTGATCCCACAGAATACCCACTAAAAGATCTGCTGCAAAAACGTTGGTGCCAGACCTTTGGTCTGGTGCACACCTTCACAGGTCTTGTGGAGTCCATGCCTTAATGAGTCATAAACCATTTGGCAGTTGTTTAGGCAGGTCAGGTGGTGTTAATATTATAACTGATCATTGCATGTGTGTCTTTATTTCTAATGATTGCATAAACTCAGGGGGTTTACCTCTGGTCACCAGCTTGGTCTGTGAACCACTAGCCAATTTAGCAATGGTGGTTCAGTGGTTTAAACCTCGGCACCGCTAAGCTGCAACTGTTGGGCCCTTAACCATCTCTGCTCAAGGGGCGCTGTATCCTGGCTGACCCTGCACCCTTACCTTTCACTGTGCTGCAACATATATTCTGGGGCAGCCATAGACTTGTGATTAAGAAACCAGCCTTGTGACCTGGTTCTGTTATGGGAAACTCACCTGGAAGTGGTTTTGGAAGACCTCTTGTATAACCAGATGACTTACCACAAATTACAAATGTATATACAAATGTGTGTGTGTAATATATTTCCCAGCTCATGGCTTGAACCTCTGACCTCCTGACTAAGAAGCCAACATAAACTGTGCCATACACTGCTTGATAAAGGCTGGGGAAATGACAAAGGTTGTCAGGGGAAGAAGTGACTGGCTCAAATAACCAGAGCGAACAAAAATAACTTTCCAAACAAAGGGATGAAAAAGACAGGAAAAGAACAAAGAAAACAGGGAAACCAAACAATCAGAAATCTGAGAAACGTTCCTAGAATAGAGTTTCTTTTCTTCTTTTCTGTTCCCTTCTTTATACTCTTTTGAATTCACTTTTTGTTTTTTGTTTTTCTTTTTGCTTCTTTTTTCCACAAGAAAAGTGCTTGACCACCCAAAAGAAGTTTCAGAGACACTTAGGGAGAGGGTCTAGACACCTATGGAAAGATCTTAAGCAAGCAGGTGATTAAGGTCCAGAACGAGTGGGAGATAGTAAATAACAAGGAGATCCAGAAGTAAAAATCCCCGTTTTTTACCAAATTGACTCAAGACGTGGGCGTTGGGTTAAAGATTAAACTCCTGTATATAGATAAAACACAGGTGCCACCTATGACTCCTAATCAGGGTGGGACTGTTCTCTATCTCCTTCTCCTGAACTGAAATGGCCTAGCAGAGGTGCCAGTTCCAGCTCCAGCCCTTACACGACTGAAGTGCAACACACCCAACACACCCAACCCCAAGCTACATCCTGGGAGGCATGTATAGGGTTGCCCACTACTCTGGGCCATTTCTCTTCACTTCACTTCATGGTGATGGTTTAGTAATTATTTGTTAGTTTTGTACCGCATTATGTTTTCACAGTAACTGATTATATCACAATGGACCTAATGGTTTTAGCTGCTAATAAGTGTCCTGCATGAGTGGTTTCTGAAAGTGACTGTGACAAGCTCTGGTGTGTATAATGGTGTGTTCATGGACTACCTATAAGACATTGCGAAGAAACAGGAAAAAATTTTATTGAGCCCTACCGGTTAGCCAAACTGGATTTTTATTAAAGTAATATTTACAATTACAATTACAGAACAATTGCAAAAAACAATTATAGAAATATTATTGTAAATTATGAAACTCATGTTGAACAGTCTTTAATTCAGGATTCATATCCAGCACATATTCTCTGAAGCAAGTATCCCTAATAGGCTGCTTATAATAACATTAGGCTGATAATATTCTTATATAACAGGCTGCTTACAATAATATTAATTTATGGTCTGCCAATAAATAAAAGAATAAATGATTAGTCTAAAATAAAAGAGTAAATGATTAACCCGGTCGTTTCCATAACCAAGAAGACAAACTTTTCTCATTCTGCAATCTGTTTAGATTTTTACTGTTAGTGTTATCCAGTGCTAACTGTACAGTGTTATGTGCTATTAACTGTAGAGTTAACGTTAAAGTTCATAAAAATAAACACGAGTCATGAGGTCAAAAAGTCTTACATTTGTCACAGAGATAATATTAAACATACTTGATTCATAAATAAGACTGGTTACTACACAAAAATAATAAGAATACAAACATGAAAGTAACTGAAAGTGACTCTCCCGAACGTGTGGGTGTGGGAAAGGCACAGTATAAATAAACCTAATTTATAATGAAACTATTCATTTGCAGGACTGATCAGGACTGCAGTTACACAGAAATTGATACATGACTTATACATAGTAAGTACAATTGAACCAAACTCCTAATGGAGCTAGTCATGCCAGTCTTTACCCACACTCTTTCTGTCTTACAGAAAACATTGATCTGTATAGGAATGTTTAAAATTCATAAGCAAGCATTATTTCAATACTAAAAAAGCATGCATGAGGCCAGGAAGTGTGCCGGTGAAGTACACAACATGTCACGTCATGCCACTACTTGCTTTTTAATCCTTTCAGGCAGCTCGTGGAAGGGCAGGTATGTGTCTCTGAGCAATTCTGATGACTGATGAAGCTTGAATGGAAAGTGTGACAGTGAATCAGCAGATTGACTTAAATAGAGTGCACACTACTAATGTAACACTTGATTTAGACAAGGTATAGTACACAAGCACTGATTAAACTGTCAGGAAGCACAGAGACACCAAATAAAGCTATACATTATTAACAACAAAATGTGGCATTTTGTCCTACAATAATTAGATTCATTGTAAGCCACCTATTGCTATTTCCACCTACTGTCAGCAATGCAATATTGTGTATTGACCATGACAGATAAAAGATTAAAAGATGTTTGAATATGTGTGTGAGATTGTGTAAACCATATCAGGCACCAAAAAATTCACGAAATGCTTGTCATGTACTGCACCGTATCAGAGTATCCGGTTCTGCTTACTTGAACTTATTTCTATTTTAACATATTGTCCAGAGAACTCTGATAATCTCTCAGGAGACTGAGACTGTGATTTATCCACTCTCTCTGTGTTTATCTGTTAGGTGTGTCTTTCTTTAGGCTGCCGGTGCTGCGTTTCAGGAACTTCTTGTTTTCAATCTCATTGAGCGAAAGAGAGACATTGCAGTGTGACGGGTTCATCCGCCTCTGGAGAATGCTGTCTTTGATGGCGTCTTTTATTATCTGAAAAACAATGAGAGAAAAAAAAAAACAGAGAAAAAAAAGAAAAGAGAGAGAGAGAGAGAGAGAGAGAGAGAGAGAGAGAGAGAATGTCAGGTGACCTGAAGTCAATCACTGCAAATTCGGCCTATTTTGACTTATTCGGTTATGCACTGGAGCTACCAATAAAAAAATGCTTATAGCTACCAGTTTAACATTGTGCAAACTGCCTCACCTCAGGTTGTTTAGTAGCTCAAACTGACCTTTTGGTTGCAAATAGTCTGTTTTTTTTCAACAGGCCCAGAGACGAGTTGTGGCCTGACGTGTATGAGGTAGAGATTCATTCTGCACTATAGTAAACTGGAAGCTATAATCATTCTCTACTGATTAGCTACATTAGCCATGTCATGTTTTTAGTCACGTCATGTTTTGACTGACTACAATTGTATTAATTATATTAATAAATAATACAGTTAGTTTAAAGCAATAATAAATATAAAAAAGGGCATCATACAAACAATTTTACCTTTATTATTATTATTATTAGTAGTAGTAGTAGTAGTACTAGTAGAGGTAGTAGAGAATACTATACTATATGCTACTATTGTCTACTACAATATACTGTATACTTTACATATATTCATCGATCAGCCATAACATTAAAACCCCCTCATGCATAACTCCATAAAAGCTCTGAAGGTGTGGTGTGGTTTCTGGCCCAAAACCTTACCATAAAACCTTCTCTGGATTTTTTAAAGGACTAAATAAGACGTTCTAGCCTTTGCCTCCTACGCATATCGGTGAGCCTTGGTAGCCCATGACCCTGTTGCCGGTTCACTGGTTGCCCTTCTTTGGATCACTTTTGTCAGGTACTAACCACTGCATAATGCAAACATCCCTCAAGACCTGCCATTCTGGAGATGCTCTGATCCAGTCTAACCATCACAATGTGGACCTGGTCAAAGTCACTCAGATTTTACACTTTGTCCTGCTTCAGACAGGTGTCATTGTAAAGAGATACTTGTTATTACAAAAATTTTCATATTGTGCTTTTCTGGTTTAAATGTTATGGCTGATCGGTGTATAGTTACGTTCTGAGACAGACCTCGATGTTGTTGAGTGTGTTGAACTCCATGAGGTCATGCAGCTGGTTGAAGGCCTGATTTGAGTACTGGAAGTTGAATGTGGAATACGGGGTCTCAGGATCGTCAAATATGTCAAAGTCAGCAAACTCCTTCTCCTTATCCGTCTCTCTGGGAACTCCTTTAGAACAATAACATAAAAGACATACATTTTATTTACTTAATGGAGCCTAATATAACTGTAACAGTGATGACGTTATAACAGAGAGGATGCAGGTTATCAACAGGTTATCAATAGTGAACAAACAGTGACGAGATTACCAAACCGGGCAGCAAATGGGGTAACCTATAAAACCTATATCCTTAGTGTGTGTACATACATAGTCTGCTAAAAGGTCAAAATGCTTTACCTTTTACATTTTCATTATGATAAATACCAATCTACCTTCTTTTGCTAAGGAATATTCTATAAATATTGACCACCCGGTCTGTTTTGTGTAGGCTGTCTCGGTAAGATAACATGGGATTTAATACCACACATTCATCTAAATATCTCCACCTACTGTGCATGTATCTTCATCCACAGCTTGAAAATTATTTTTTGGACGTTTCTTTGTCAAAGAAACAATAAGTCAAAGTTGGGGAACTTGTGCTGCTGGGTGAACGGACCAACACACATCGCTAAATCGGTTCTCAGCCTCAGAGGACAGGACATCTGAGTGAATACGCTTTATTTGTAATGGCAATGTCCCAAAAAAACAGTCTGCAAAAACCTGTTTGTGCATTGTGGCTGGTTGCTTTTACAACCTGGTCAGTACAACATGAGTTATACAGAAATAAAACAACTATTCTACAATTGCTTATGACATTTGTGTGCTTCAAATGTAAGTGATAAACTGCACGTAAGACTAAACAAACTACTCTAGTGGCTAGCAGTAACTTTACTCTAACTGTTAAGATTCAAAGTAATTGGAGACTTTTTTTGCACTCTAAAGTAATTGGAGTCTTTTTTGTACTCTATGTAAATCAGAAACTCTTGAATAAAAAAATGACTAATTAACATGAAAAAATGTCATTATTATAAAGTTTTTTATCCTGAAAAAGTTCTTCAGGTGTACAACATGGGTGACATTTTGGGCATCTTCCAAAGTCCGAAGTGGTATCTGTTATATGGCTACGGGCACATCCACTGGCATAGGGCAGCAAATTAAGCAGTGACTCATCATTTTAAGCAACATAGACTAAAACTGAGCACTTGGAAAGAGCTGTTTTTCGACAAGGTCAAAATGTCATAGACATTTCATTATTAATCTGTGGGAAATTGGTATAACCTATGCATTTAATGTTCTAGTAGCTGGATTGTAGCAATTTTTGAATTTCATATATGCAAATTGCACAGTTTTACACATAGCTCCATACAAAATTAGAGTTTTTTTGCCCTCACCAGGAGCTTTGAACTCCCTGAAGTGGATGTTGGCAAGAACAAAATGGATGACAGTGGGGCAGTGTTTGTCTCCTGGCCTGGGCTTGAACACGTAACACTCCTGCAAACCCTCACGATCGAACACCTTCACATCGATCTTAGGGAAAGGCAACTTATTCATGCGTGCCCACTTCTCAGCCAACAAAAGCTCCTGCAAAAATAAAATGTGTCACAGGATCATATTACAGGTTTGATAGTCATTAGGTACAATCACATTAAATTATTTATAATATGCAGATACATTATATGGCCAAATGTTTGTGGACAGTCATTCCAGTTTTAGTCCCCTCATGGCAAAAAAAAATCATGCAATCTACTCTGCACCCATGTTTCCATACTAACCTTGAAGGGAGGACTGGAATCACTCGGCCTGGCAGAGAAATCGAAGGATATGATGAGATCAACGCCACGCTGGGGTCGCAGTATCAAGGGGTAGGGAAGGTTAAAGGTCAGACCACTGTCCACCACATGAATCTTCTTGCTCCTTACATCCAAAGGCTCATAGATGTGCACAAACTCATTGGGATCTATAAGAAAAGTGTATCCATAAGTACTGAATTATGATTGACACTTTCTTCTTGAATAGAATGCATGAATAATTATTAGCAAGTTTTCTCAGAGCCATGGCATCAGTACCAGTCAGCACCAGCAAAAGTTGTGTGCTTTCAGGGTCTTTCAGTGTCAGTGAAGGAGGCGTTGCCTAAGTACCTGTCAGTCACAGTAAAGGAGGTCTGGGTTCAGGGCCTTTCAGTGTCAGTGAAAGAGGCGTGGCCTCAACACCTGTCAGTCCCAGTAAAAGGGGTGTGGGTTCAGGGCCTTTCAGTGTCAGTGAAGAAGGCGTGGCCTCAACATCTGTCAGTCCCAATAAAAGGGGTCTGGGTTCAAGGCCTTTCAGTGTCAGTGAAGGAGGCATGGCCTCAGTACCTGTCAGTCCCAGTAAAGGACACATGGCCTCATTGTATGTGAGTTTCACTAAAGGCGGTGTCACCTCAGGACCTCTCAGGTGGGGTTCAGCTTTTCAGTGTCAATGAATGAGGTGCGGCCTTAGTACCTGTCAGTCTCAGTGAAATAGGAGTGGCCTATTTAAATTACATTTACATTCACAGCATTTAGCAGACACCCTTATCCAAAGTGACTTATATTTACCTCACTTATACAAACAAGCCTTGCTTAGGGCCCAGCTTATGAACCAAGCTTGGTGGTGGTGGGATTTGAAGTACTTAACCACTGAGCTACGATGTCCTGTTAGTCCCTGTAAATAAGGCATGGCCTCAGTACTTGTCAATCTCAGGGAAGGAGTGCTTCGAAATGCATCTTTTATACATTTAATAACCGATTACATATCAAAAAGGAAAGGTACACAAGCTGGCAAAACACATACAGTATACCGGACTACAGTATTACACACCATTCATAATGCCAAAGGTCTGAAGTAGTCTAAAAATTCCACACTTATGTTTGAGAATGAGTGTTGAACATGAATAGCATTTTCACCTAACCTCAAGGTTACTTGGAACTGGCACTAAAGCTGACTCACTGAAACAAGCCTTTATACAATGCTGCAAAGTGAAAACAGCACAGCTCATTGCTTAAGGCCAAACCTGCAGTGGCATGCAGAGAAGCAAGTGTGTCTGCATAACAACTGGTCATTTATTATGGAAGGGATTCATTTTCAGATTTACAGAAAAGCTGATTTGCACACTAGGTAAGAGTTTTCACCTGAACAGGTAATGGATAAAGCATGTGTTTGTGTACCTGTGACAGCATCCACCTCATCCTCTACTGAGACCTGTGTCAGGAAGGGATGTCGGGGTGTAAAAGGCATCGTCGTGTTTAGGTTCAGGCCCAGCATAAAGTTGTGCACTTTTCCCGCACGGCCTTCACGCGTGTTAAACAGCGCCGTGTCGCCCACGATGGAAGTGAACATCCGCTGCACCCAGCTGGCCTGAGCATTACGTTGACGCTCCTCCTCCGCCTCAGAAGACTCTGTACCCACTTAGAGACAGGTAGAAGAAAATATGTAAACAAGGAAGAAGAGGTGAAGACAGAAAGAGAACGAGTAAACATACGAATAAACAGGGTACGGAAAAAGTGAGTGAGTTAAAAAAAGAGACGCAAAAAGAGGGACAAAAAGTGATTGAGAGAATAAAAAGAAATGAAAGACAATTGGCTAGTTTAATAACTGTGACTCAGTAAAATGAACGTGAATTTAGGTTTGACGTAGTGGGATTGAGAGTATAAAGTATAAATGTGACTCACTCCTGCGCTGCTCCTCCTCGTTATCTGTGGCATCATTTCCGAGAATGTGCTCTGGTTTTATTTGCTCTGCGTATAAAGAAATTAATATTAGAATATTAGAATTAATAATAGAAATCTATATTGATTGGTGCATGAATATAAAATATAATATGAAACAATCTTTTTTTAGGGGGGAGCTTTCATTACAACATAAAAACACTTCAAAACACAAACAGTAATATACTAGTATATACAATGAAGTGCCAGAAAAACTGCAACAAAAGCTGTAGAAGCTGGTGGCTGCTTCATAACGGTATTGGGTTGGTGGTGGTATTACCACAAACCACAAGGTGGCATTCTTCAAATACTTCAGTATGGAAATGTCTAAACTTTATCTCCCACAGTGACAGGAAGAAAGGAAATCATAACTCTGACTACACCCTCTGTTTAAGGAGAAAAAAGCTGTATTTTACTACAGAACAGTTAGGACCAATTAAACTAGACAGAAAGATGTAATTTACTGGCTGGTTACTTCAGACATAGCTGCTCATTTCTGGGTATGTTCAAGCCCACACACACACGCGCACACGCACACACACATGTCTTGCTATTCTTCCTACCACTGACATAATTTTTGGTCCTCACCAAATTGTTGGTGCCTTATAACGTCCGCAGGACTGTTCACTGCCATGCTAATATTAACCAGAAAAAACCATTTGGCTCTTTTGGTTATTTATATAAGAGCTGTTTTTAAATCAGTTTTCTTTGTTAGGACCATTGTGTTAGGAACAATGTTCTGTTTTAACAAATAATGAGTACCACTATCACTTGCAGATCTAGAATATAGATTTTCACTGTGTGATGCAAAAGTCATAAGTAAAAAGAGAAATCATACCGAGCTCCTCCTCCATAGTGCTGCTGCAGCCAGCGGTCTCCTTCACTCCGATGACTCGATTGAACAGGATGGAAAAAGCACTGCCCCACACACCTAAAACACACACACAAACACACACACACACACACACACACACACACACACACACACGCACATAAACGCTGTGCTGAAGGGGTGTCACTGTATTCCAATACTGTATTCATCACTCCCTATATTTATTAAACCGTCATCCAGGGCTTTTCCAATCCCATTCTTTTCAGCCACCTCCACTAGGAGACTTTTCCCAGAAATATATTATATGTAATACACAAACTTCATTTCCTGGTCCTGTTTCCACATAACCACACTACTACCTACTATTTCCTTAATTACTTTTGTAACGTAACCGTAATGACAAATGTTTCCGTTTTCATGATATAGTATATTACTTCATTATTACTGTGAATACCAGCCATCTGTGGTATATTATTACATTTCAAACTAATTTTAAAACCGCAAGAACCAATGCCTGGGTTTTCTACGCCTCTTTCACCAGTCTCGGTGTACTCTTTCTGTCTTTTGTTTTACTGTTGTAAACTTTTCACTCTGATTGTGCTAGATCCCATTTTTACTGTTTATGTATTTTCTATTTCTATTGTACCTGATATATCCTACGTGTCCCATTTGTCCCTTAGTATTAAAAGCTTTATAGTACGTCCGTAAGCTGATGAAATATAATAAAATATCACATAAAGGCAAACCCATTCTTGATCAACATGTTTTTGGATATTAAAAAGCATTTGTAGTATGATCATTCACTTGTATTTGAAGTATATTCTTTAGTGGTGTCAGTAGTATTGGGTTTTGTTGAATGATAGGATGCCATTAAGGCATCAAATGTTGATGATGCAGATCTAGATATCAAAAATATCATATATGTATGTATATCATTATTATGTCATGTTTTCCTTAATCAGTATCTTACCCATTAAAAAGTGAAGCGGGTTCTCTTCATACTTCTTCACAATGCTCCCCATGAAGAACTTGCTGCCAAAGAGCTCAGGGGCCATAAAGGTGCCATATTTTGCCATACCAATCTCATAAGGACTAAACTCCACCCAGTCTGCCATGGGAAAAAAAATGTGACTAGAATTAACAGGACGTTTCAGTTGGTTTACGTGTTAGGTTCCTAGAAATATTCAGTCAAAGTGTGTTTACACTCTGAAATAAAACACTGGTGTCTCTACAACGATCATGAGGCGCCTGTTATAAATTCCGCCTTCTGACAGTCTGCTTTGTTTGGTCACAGCTGTGATGAATACACTTGAAGGACAGTTTCACTACAATAGACAGAAGAGATGTCACTGCCTCCATGACAGATCAGTAGTATGTCAATACAGCAATACTGAGCATGAGCATGCTTTGCATATCTTCCACAAGCTATACAAAGCTAGGCAAATGTGTTAAGCTGGTGCCTCCATGGATACATGCTCAGCTGACTTGCCATGTTAGTCTTGTATTTATGATGATGACAGAAATGAGGAGCATCTGCTGGTAAATGATGTGTACCTTGAACCTAAATGTGGAATTAGTACAAAAAAAAAAAAAAAAAAAATACTCGCCACAAGTGTTATATAGAGTTCGTTCTGTGAGCATGGTAAAGGTGAGCAAAAATATAAACAAGCAATTCCTAAAACTAAATTACACAAAAAAATGAATGTAAGAAGTGCAATCAAGCTTACCGGCGAACATGAGCTCAGAGACGTTGGGTTTGACGTGCAGACAGGTGAACAAAGGCAGGGGACATTGACCTAGTTTCACCTTCTCCTGCATGGAGCTCAGTGTTGTGTCCATTCGCTGTAACATACACACATAAACACACACACACACAAACACACACACACACACACACACACACACACACACACAGAATAAGGTTCAATGTTAAAATCTGTCTATAACCCAGCCCTCTTTTCTGGCATCTGGCTTATTTATAGTACCTGTGTTGAGACACACTTCAGAACAGGACATTATGTTTTTTTGGGAGACATGGGCTTGCTTTGGTGCACTTGGCACTCTAGTCAGGATTGATCACCAGGTATTTTACTAAGATAATATTAAACTGTTGCCAATATATAAAAATCGGGCCTGTGCAAACCGTAAAATTCATCACACACGTTTCCCATGCTTATGTGGTTTCTTATACTAAATGATACGGTATGCCACTATCTAAGAACAGTCTAAAGCTAAAACAGCAGCAACAACAGCTCCCCAATATTCTAATACAGAATAATTAACAAGAGTTACACAATACACAAATGACCGTACAATGTCACTTCAGGTGAATGTCATAGTCATGCAAAAGGTGTGACCCAAAATCGAATGATTAAATGCTTTGAATAATCAAACTATTTAAGTATACTTATTCTGCATTGACAGCCAGATGATCCCTATGTTTTAAGTGTGTGTTTAACAACGTAAACTGTTACTGCGGGTGTATATGTGTATATATCCCTTTACCAGTGGGCTACTTGCACTACCCCCTCCCTATATTTAGTCTAATGTCTAGTGTATTTATTGTATATTGTCTTGTGTATTTATTGTTAATCGTCTTGCGTCATTGCACATGCTTTAGCACTCGTGCACTTTACGTTGTATTGTGTTGTTTATTGTTCTATGTAGCACCTTGGTCCTGGAGGAACGTTGTTTCGTTTCACTATGTACTGTACAACACTGTATATAGTTGAAATGACAATAAAAACTACTTGACTTGACTTGACTTGATATAGCCTTCTCACCCCTGGTATGAGCGTCTCCCCGATGAGCATGCCGAAGATATCGGTAAAAGTGACAGGCTGGCCACTTGCTTTCTTCTTCCACAAAGATTTAATGTAACGCTTGATGTGTTGTGGCATCAGCAGTTTCAGGGGACTGCTGCTCACACTCTTCTTCAGCTCCTGATTAATATCTCCGGGGCCTTTCTCAGGAAACTCGGGGTGTGAGTATAGCGTGGACATGTACCTGTGCAAACATATGTTAATGATAGAAGAGTGTCACAGCCGGTGCAGCGCTCTCACTGACGCTACAGCATATAATATGCATGAACCAACTGACGTATTTATATACACATTATATACCGATCAGCCATAACATTAATGCCAAGTGTCAAAACAGCTGTCAAATAGCTCTGACCCATTGAAGCTGGACTCTAATGGCACAAGGATGATAGCAACAGATTCTTCTGTGGATGTTCTTTAGGATCACACCACATCAGCTAGCCTTTGCAAACCCAAGAACATCAACACTTTGAGAACTAAATATACACTTGCTGCGTAATATATCCCACCTGTTGACAGGTGCCACTGTATCAAAGTGCTAATGTTATGACTGATCAGTGTTTATATTAGGAGTTAGTGTGTATATTATGTTATGGATGGGGGAATGGAAGAACGACAAATTGAACGGAAAAAAATACACACCATGTTGAGCCAGAAAGTCCTGCCACATAAGTAGCACAGTCCAGCACTCCAGACTCATACAGAGCCTTCATCACCCCAGAAAAGCCAACCATGGCTCGGAAACCCCCTCCTGATCCCACTATAGCGATGGTGGGAACCTGGACACAACATAGCCAAGACATTAAGACAAAATTAGTGTTGGAGACAGGACAATGTATCCAATGCATAAAGTATATTGCATGTCAATGTATACATATATATGTCTAGACACACTTTACATTTCTATCATGCATGTTCATGTGACTGTATGGGAGTTCTGTGCATTATATGCATAAATTATGCAGTTTCTGCATTAGTCTGTTAAACTGTTTCACTGCAATAAGTTCCCTGCTATGGAGATTTGTACACTGAGCCCACTTGTAGAGACACTTTAATTTTAATTTACTAGATCTTACCTCATTTGGTGTGGTTGGCAGAAAGCGTGGGTTTTCCATGTTAAGGAATTTTTTGATGCCCAGCATGACTCTGTCTCTACGTGCCTCTCTAAACAACTTCTCCTGATCACACAGGGCCATACTGAAGCGCAGGTCGGTCGATGAACTACAGCAAGAAAAGGCGCTTTTTAATGACACTAACAGGCTTACCAAAATATTTTATATACATAACCTTGCTATTCTGAGAAGGCTTACCAGACTTCCAATGACATCTCCAGGTGCACCTTTGTAGTCTGGTGAAATAAAGTCATATAAATAAATTAATTATATACTATTAGACTACCTTTAGATATTAATTATTCTCCATTTATAGATCAAAGAGACAAGTTCAAAAACAGCAGGAAATGAAACAAAATATCATTTTGGTCTGGGTAAATTCCCTCAATGATACGATTAACATCACCTACGATTTCCTCCCATAACTTATCTGCACTACCCATGTTATCCTCACAGCTCTAGTTAGAAATGACAGATGCAAATATCAGACACAACAGCATGACTAATTACACTTGTAATCCAAACTCTTACTGCCTACTGAAATTTTTGTAACTGTATCACACTCATCATAAGTAACACTAAGTGGAAAAGTGTTGTTAAACCACAAGTTTGGCCCCAAACCTTTATACTGTATTAGCGCCACATTCTTTCCCAGTGTTTCGCAACCATCTCTAAATATTACTGTTGTAGGTATTATTGAGTTATTTAATCCCTCAGCACAGTAAAGAAGCTACCCTTAGATATGCCCATGTACATACATAAGCTATCAGTGATCAGCTATCACTGATTTAAACATCACACATAACATACAGGGTGCAGTAATTTACGCATTTGACATTTTGCCAGCTACAGTGCTTACGTAAGGTCTCACACATATTCTTGGAAACTGTGTTACTACAGATCTATTTATCTGAAATGAAAGCATTAGAGATTTCTCCTTCTTTTATGCTTTTTCGAAGCATTTCATGTTCACCCTGATTGTAAAGAGTTGGGGAAAAGGATCAGTAAGGCTCTGCACAACTGTTTATAATAAGGATACTGTAGCTCTGGGATAAAAGCTCATTTGTTTTAAAATAACATTGTGATGCAAAGTGAGAAGTCTGTCTAATACGGTTACTGAAACTTACTCACTTATATATACAGTTATATATAAAGTAACTTATGCCACTTCAACTCCTAGTTTATAACGTTTCTTTATTATTTTTATACGTTTTAAGTTAATTATTGTTATATTAGGTTATGTTATACTATATTGTATCTATTAACTATATCACTGTAGCTATTAACTATTTAATAGTATACTAACTACTTACTAGAATAAAGAAATATAAACAATAAATAAGAAGAACACAATATATATATATATATACATTAAAAAATCTATCTATCCATGTGTCTATGTACCTAGCTATCTATATATCTATTGTGAAAAAACAGTTTAACATGTTTAACAGGCAGATTCAGTGCTAAAACAGAGTCTAACACCATGACACTAACCATGTATGTTGATTTGACTACATTTGAGGGGAAAAATTTCTCACACATTACTACTATACCAATTTAAATATTAAAATCTGACCCAATAATACTCATACCATAGCCTACCTTGCCAATAGACAGAGTCACCAGCTCTGGCTGTCCTATATTTAGTTTGTTGATTGAATATGTAGCTGTGCCCAGAGTCTCATCCATGACATAATTGGCATCCATTAAAGTCATCTAAAAGGTGAAAAAGGAGATTGTGATGGCAAAAAAAAAGATCAAATCAGTCACTTAAATCATTGCTAATCCACATTATTGGTGATTCAATTACTGGATGATATATATTAATTAAGTAAAACACAACAGGGTGTGCCGTTATATAAAAATAAATAAATGTTGGGGTGCGGTGAAGCCTATTCTCACAACAGGATTCTCACAATTTCTCAACAAGTACACTTTTTTTTTATTCAATAAAGAGCATGATACTACATATTTATTTAATGTAATATGTTATATGTTATAATTTAAATTAATTATGTAAGTATCTGTCATACAAGTCACTGTGAATGTTCTGATAAGGATCACATGAAAACACATTGATAATATAATGCAGATAGCACAACCGTCAAAGATGATGTAACAGGAAATTAATCAACACCTTCCAATAGACAGCGTGCATATAGGTGGGATACTAATAAATCTGTTTATTATCTGGTTATCTATTTAGTAATTAATTTTTTTTACCTCAAGCACATTTTCCAGTTGGGGGTCCAGAAGGAAGTCGAAAGTCTCGTTCCACTTTGGATGGATGTCATTATCTATGTGACGTGTTCTTTTTCTCGACTCGGGAGCAGTCCGTATTGACAGCTCCACATACGGGTCCGGCGTGTCCACTGTTCACAAACAGATACATGATATGTACTTTATCATATACAACATTTTGCTATAACAACTATATATAAAACAAAACAATGTTCACACTTACGCAAGTCCCCAAGTGCACCTTTAGTGACATTTTCCGCTCTCACCACAGTCACTATAAGCCTGTGAGAATATTGATGTTCAACCTGACAAAACAAAACACTCATATAAGTGACTAACAAGTGACACAAGGGACATTTAGACCAGAGCAACCACCCAAGAGAAACAGCTGATGTCATGTTTGTGAAAAGTAATGAACTGGATGTTTATAGACCTTGGATGGGATTTTCATATACATATCTACATTTGGGATTTGTCGATGTGAATCCCAAATTTTCTCCAATTCCATAAAACACTGATAAAGTACTGTTAATGCAGTCTGGAAGAACTGTTAAATGGGGTGTAAAGCATGCATTTAACAGTCATGATTCACTTTATCCAGTCAACCAAAGGAACAGTTCTTTGATCCAGTATGAACAATTTCCAGTCAATTAAATCACACAAAATAAAAGTAAAATAACAATGTCTCCATATTACAAAACTGAACTTACTATAATGTACTGATAGGGATCTATAGAGGACATCCTGCCAGCAATTTAAGTTTCACTGTGGGAAAGCACATTTATATGTCAGGAAAGGCTTCTGCTTGTCTTGGGCGGCATCTGTAAACTGAAGAGAAAAACCTGGTAATGAGCTGTCAAAGACAAACTTCATAATTAATAAAACTGTAATAAAAAGGTAAGAAAAGTATGCCATCCAGTATACCATGCAACCTCTGCCTCTATACATTCCCAGGGCCCTAAGTGTGAAGTTCCTAGGCTTCCAGCTCATTATAGCAGGATATCATATAGTGGTTTCTTTCAACATATCGAATTAATTATATAATAACTCAAAAGAGAAAGCTATTGTGAAATGAATTACTAGTCTTCTGTAGTCCCTATCTATCTATCTATCTATCTATCTATCTATCTATCTCTTAT
>JAOVVF010000048.1:20137975-20152383 GCA_028565595.1 Duopalatinus emarginatus
CAGACAGACAGATAGATAGATAGATAGATAGACAGATAGATAGATAGATAGATAGATAGATAGATAGATAGATAGATCATTTTTATGTTGTATATTGTATCCATGTTGTACTAAATCTATGTTGATAAGGTTTGTGTGTATGCTCATGTGTACCTAAATATGTCTTAATATACAATTAAAAAATTTAAATAAACTTGTCTGTATGTAATTCTATATTGATAAATATATACTTGAATGTTATTTTTTTAAATACATATTGAATAAAATATATTTACCCAAATAATCGAAATTAAAATATATTTTATTTTACTGGCTAATTCACTGAATCACACAAATCTCAGTATTATCAGATAAAAGTAGGAATAATTCTTGATGACTAATAAAATAAATTTTTTTGGCGCGACTAAATGCTAGGAGTCATTACATTACACGACTCCTATTCATTTCTACGTACTATTAGACAGTGTTATAGACATAATGAGTATGATCTGTATGGCTTTACATACGTTTATAATGTCGGCGTTACAGCAGATCAGTATCTTTACTATTATTCTTTGCTCTTACACGGGGCTATTTAACACGTGTTATATAGTGTTTATGAATGGACTAAAATAAGTATGGGCTGAGATTTTTCCACACAGCGGCGCACATCGTCCAGTTGAAAAGTGGAAACTTGGAAAGTCTTTTTTGAGGGTGACGAATTGACGTTTTGGGCTGATCTCCTCTTGGCTTGCGTAAGCAGTGAGTATATAAGGAGAGGAGCACTGAGAGGAGCAAAAAGACTCCAGACTTACTCAGACACACACAAGTCTGCAACTGAGAAGGCTAGACTCAGTAGTTGTAGAATAGTTTTAATAAGTAAGCTGAACATCTCTGGAATGAATAAGAAGGTTTTTTGCCTGCTGCTTGGAAGTTTGATCTTATTCTGTGATGGTACGTTTGCCTAAATTATCCTCTTCTTCTTCTTCTTCTTCATCATCTCCATCTTCTTCATCCGCTTCCTCATCTTCTTCTGCGTCCTTCCTCCTGCATCTCCATCTTTTTCTTCATCTTTGTCTTCTTCATTTCTTCATTTTCTGCTTTTCCTCTTTTATCATCTTCATCTCCATCCTCTTCATCTTCTTTACCCCCCCCCCTTTTTTTTTCTTAATCTTCATCTTCCTTTTCTTTGCCTTTTTTTTTATCATCTTCATCTTTGTCTCCTCCATTCACTTCTTTATCTTCTTCTTGTACTGTTGTTCGGTTTTCTTTTCCAAATACTGTGCTGAAGTAATTGAAGTGAATTAACCAGTGTGTCCTCTGCAGGTGTTACGGTGGATCCCTGCTGCTCGCAGCCCTGCCAGAACAGGGGTGTTTGTGTATCTAAAGGCTTAGATGCCTACGAGTGTGACTGCACCAGGACCGGGTACTACGGAGAGAACTGCACCACACGTAAGTCACACAATGCAGCATGTTCAGTCAGAAATCCACATACACTACGATGCTCATGATCCTAATCTTGTCTTTTTTTTGTGCTTAGCGGAATTTTCCACTTGGCTCAAGTCCATCCTGAAGCCAAGCCCGAACACAGTACACTACCTGCTGACACACTATAAATGGATATGGGACATCATTAATAACATCTCGTTTATCAGGAACAGTATGATGCGATATGTCCTGACATGTGCGTTAAGTTACATTTTCTTTGAGTAAATGAATATGATTTGTCCTGCATATTTTCACATAAGCATAGGATGATATAGTAAGGGTTTTATAATAAGGTGGCTTGGTTTTTAAGGGAAATAGGGAAAGAATTTGGGGGGGGGGTTATTTTATTGCATACATTGTCTTTTAAGCGTTTACAGTTAGCATTTGTCAATTGACCCTCCATGTTTCATTTAAATATTTCTTTTTGTTAACAAATCTTTTTTTTTCTTTATTTTTACAGCGAGGTCATATTTGGTTGACAGTCCGCCAACTTACAATGCTGATTATAGCTACAAAAGTTGGGAAGCGTACTCCAACGTGTCCTACTACACCCGTACACTGCCCCCATTGCCCAAACACTGTCCATCAACAGGCACCACGGCTGTTCCTGATGCCAAGCAAGTGGTGGAAAAAGTCCTTCTGAGACAGAAGTTCATTCCTGACCCACAGGGCACAAGTCTGATGTTTGCCTTCTTTGCCCAACATTTCACCCACCAGTTCTTCAAGTCTGACTTTAAGAAGGGACCAGCTTTCACTAAATCCCTAGGCCATGGAGTGAGTGATTCAAACATCCACATTTGTATTCAGTTATTTAGCATGATATTTTAAATCCAAAGTGATATTATTAGTAGTTAATATATTTCTCTAAAGTATTTGTTTTAATATTTGTATGATGTTTTAGGTGGATTTAAATCACGTTTATGGAGACAATCTGGAAAAACAGCACAAACTGAGACTTTTCAAAGATGGAAAGCTGAAATATCAGGTACAACCTTGATTAAAGTCATTTTGAACAGTAATTGTAGTAAATCACTGAATAGACATGTTCTAGAAATCAGTTTAGTTCTCAGTAACATTGTGGGTTTGTTGTGATCTCAGGTGTTGGATGGTGAGGTGTACCCCCCACTGGTTAAAGACACTCAGGTCGAGATGCACTACCCACCTCACATTTCCGAGGAGTTCCGATTCGCAGTGGGCAATGAGGCTTTCGGCCTGGTCCCTGGCCTTATGATGTATGCCACTCTCTGGCTCAGAGAGCACAACCGAGTGTGTGACATCCTGAAGCAGGAGCATCCTGACTGGGACGATGAGCGTCTTTTCCAGACAACACGCCTCATACTTACTGGTGAGCTTTAACTTTGTTGGTTTTTCTAACTTTATTATTATCATCAGTCAAGATAAAGAAAACACATAATGGGGTTTTCATTTTTTTATTGCATTGCTGTACAATCCAAACAGATAGAAAACATGAGAATTAAAGCATATAATATAAAAAATTTACTCCTTCAGGTCAGACCATCAAAATCATTATTGAGGACTACGTTCAGCACCTGAGCGGCTACCATCTCAAGCTTAAGTTTGACCCTGAGCTTCTCTTCAGCGAGAAGTTCCAATATCAGAACCGTATCGCATCTGAGTTCAACACGCTGTACCACTGGCACCCGCTGATGCCTGACACATTTCAAATCCAGGACCAGGTCTATACACACCCCCAGTTTCTCTTCAACAACTCCATAGTAGCACACTATGGGATACACAGCCTGGTGGAGTCTTTCAGCAAGCAACAGGCTGGCAGGGTCAGTATCTCATCATATTAATCCATTTTCATTAATTATAGTTCAAATAAAAAAAAAAACTAAATTGTCATTTGTAACACAATCTATCCGGAAATTTAAAGATATATTAACCATCCACGGTAATGAGCTTAATCAGGCTTAATCAGTTCAAAATAAACAGGTAACTTATTGGCGCAGTTGAAATCCTTATCTGACTTTATCTCATATCTCTTCAGATCTCTGGAGGAAGGAATCTGCCTGCTGGAGTGCAAGTAATGGCTACAAAAATCCTAGAGCACAGCCGAGAGATGCGTTATCAGTCCTTTAATGCTTACAGGAAGCGTTTTAACATGCAGCCATACAAATCCTTTGAAGAACTGACAGGTGAGGCATTGAGTCTCAGTCTGATTAACACATTTTTAAAGTGGCGACAGCGTTAAACACTAAAAAAGAATTAACACTTAACACTAATTACATTATCACTGTAATTATCACTGGTATAAATACACCCAGTATACTATTTAGATTAGAGTAAACATAAAATGTAAACTATAAAACGAAACTAAAGTCTACATCTGTCTCTGATGTGTGTTTCAGGAGATAAAGCGCTTGCAGCAGATTTGAAGAGTCTATATGGAGATGTGGACTCTGTGGAGCTCTACAGTGGCCTTCTGGTGGAAAAACCAAGGCACAACGCTGTGTTTGGAGAGACCATGGTCGAGATGGGCGCCCCCTATTCCCTCAAAGGTCTTATGGGGAATGCTATTTGCTCCCCTGAATACTGGATGCCCAGCACATTCGGTGGCAAAGTGGGATTTGAGATTGTAAACACTGCGTCTCTGAAGAAGCTCGTCTGCCTCAATGTTAAAGGGCCATGCCCGTACGTGTCCTTCAAAGTACCTGAGGACAAAGTGTACACTTTACCAAACATTAACTTGAATTCAACTTCTCCTGGAAAGGGTGACATCAATCCCAGTGTTTTACTAAAAGAACGGACTTCAGAGCTATAAAAATGTCAAAATGCACCACTGTACAATTTCCACAAGAGTAATTTTGTGAAATGTTTTTTGTTATTTATATTATTTTTTTTTTACTTCTTGTTATTTATATTATTTATTTCAATATTTATTTATTTATTTGCTCTAAAATGTAAACATTGTTTTTTTTTAAGTACACTGCATTTTTTAATAAATAAATGTTGTACATTTTCATAAAAAAAACAGCCATTATGTTGCCAGTTATTCTGTTATTATCTATTCTCTATCTATTACATTTATTTAATTATTTTATCAAGGCTCATGCATTTACTTCCATCAGATTCTAACCCAGGATGCACTATACTTCCACAACAAAAACCCAGAATATTTACTAAGCTCTTCAATACAAGTGGTGTGGGGTTAGTCTTGTTTACTCACAGAGTGGGTCATGTTATAACTCAAAGGCCTGTGTTGACCCAACTCTATAAACTGACCTATGAGTTGCCATAATTCCTTACTTCATGGAGCAAAGATAAAGTTGCAAAGTCACTGCATCTAGTGACTAAAATTTTTATTAATATCAACAAAATCCCATGCAGACATGGGGAGAACACACCAAAGTCCAGAGCCAGAGACCAGAGCAAGGATCGAATCCACAATCCCAGATTCTTGGATCTGTGTTGGATCACTGCCTGCTGAGTCACCATGCTGACCCGGTCACAAAAGCTCCAGTATTTTTAAACCAAAACTCTGTCTGTTGCACCAGGTACTTTTGTGTCATTACCATAAAAAGAAATTTCCCAGTGCTAATATTTACTGACAAAAAAAAAGAACAGATAAAAATGTTTCCTACAAATATAAGTAATCTGAATGTTTAAAAGCAGCTGTTTAATACCATAAATAAACATTCAAAAATGTACTATGTAACGCTTTACAAGTACTAATTAACAAAGACATGAGAAAAGTTTAGCTATGAAAGCTAATCTTTTTTTCCAATGTCAATTGTTGAAGAAATACAGTAAAATGCCATTTTGGTCCCTTACACTTCCTCTATGTTGTTAAAGCATAACCACACATTTAATGGACGAAATTTACTGCTAAAATGTTTTACCTGATTTTTCCCCACATAGTAATGTTCTTTTCACATGTGATTTCTATACACCATTCATTTATTTTCACATGATTTATGCATGATTTATTGATTTATTTCACATGACATACCCAATTTGTTTATTTTCACATACATATTTTGTGATTTGTAGACCTGATTCATTTATTTTCACATTATTTATAATTCCTTTTTACTAATCACATAGCATTTATCGATTTTATATTATCACATATCTCATGATATCATGTGCCTAGTGTGTTGAATTTCAGGCCATAACATACAGAGATATATGTTTACAAATTCTTCCTATGTAATTTATATCATTTATATGATTTTCTGTACGGGCAGCAACTGCTTGTAGACGTTTGGCATAGGTCAAGCAAAGTGGTTTTCTGTTCTCCATCCATGACAGTGAAAAGCGAAATTTTCTGTCAGTTTAAAAACAGAAGGGAGTATAGCAGGTGATGTTGAGAGTATTATACTTATTGGAAAGTATGTAGATAAAACCTAGTAGAATGGTGCTAATTATACTGATGATGATAATGATCCTTTAGTCTTTGTTAAACAAAATATGTTTCCAGAATGTATTATGTTATTTAAAGAGTTTTTTAAAGACTCCACTGCATCTCTCTCTCTCTCTCTCTCTCTCTCTCTCTCTCTCTCTCTCTCTCTATCTATCTATCTATCTATCTATCTATCTATCTCTGGCAAGCAATGAATACTCATCTGGCCATCCAAGCATTGTTAGTTCTATCAAACTTTAAGGATAGAAACAAACATTTTAAAATGTACTTTAATATGTTTTTAAATGCATTGTTGACACTCATGGTAAAAAGAACTTTTTGATCTTGTAAGAACCACTTAAAGCTTTTATGTGTAAATTATTTAAAAACATATAGATTTTCAGATTTTTAATGCTTAATTTCTTTAAAATATCTTATTAAATATGTAATGAATTATCCATGTGTTAGGATACAATGAGCAAAAAATAGGATAAATCCATATACCTGAAAAAAGTCAACGTTTTAATAAGTAATAATAAAGTTAATAAACAAATAATAATAAAAATGACTGCTTTTTAAAGGGATTTTATAAATGTTAATTGGAGTGTTTTTGTTCTATCCTTGTTTCTTATTTGCTATGGCTTATAGCTTATAACTACATCCCCATACTGTCAACAGTAAAGGCTTATTAACAGTCTGTCTGTCAGTCAGTCGTTCTTTTATCAACTTTGTCCATCATGTAACTTCTTGTTTCCTAGCAATATTGTTGTAGTTTTAAACATTAAAGATAAACATATGTTACGAAATTGTAAATAATTCCCTGCAGTAGACTTGTTAACACACATAAATTAAATATTAATTGCATTAATTTTGTCAGGAATCCTGGATAGACGAGTCAGGAGACTGGAAGTTCAGCACTGACTTGAGTCTATTTACACATACAGAGAGCCATGTACTGTACAGCTGGGTCGATCAACTGTCTGATGTAGTCTAGTCTAGTCCAGTCTAGTAAAGGGTAATTTGGGAGGACCATATATACATTGGGAAATGTGGGAGGCAGAAGGACGAAGAGGAGTTTAAGGAGGTGTAAGTGTGGGATGAAGGTGAGGGCACTTGGGGTATTGACATTAGGAGGGTTTGACAGTCATCCCCTTAGGGGGTGATGGTATCACCTCATGGTTGGGACTTCAAAGGATCATACAAACAAATCACTTCAGGTGAAGAGTAATCTCCAAAGAGACAAAGGAGTCAGATGCCATATGTGTGAGGCTTCTTTGGACTGCACCTGAGTTTGCTTTCTGCCTCTATTGGCCAAGTGGATAAAATCCACCAGAGACCCGGTTTCTATTCCCAGGTGAACCTGACAGCAAGACTGAGCCAAGATGGAAGAGGACTCAGCAGAGATACAAGGCGCAACTTTGACAACCCCACAAAAAGCTGCAGTTTCACCTCCTCAGTTACTAACCACCATTGAACTGATGTATGCCGCAGTGGTTATCCATGATGCCATGGTAGCTCGTCATGAGTCTTATCTGTGTAGCCATGAAGCAGCTTATACTCGCCAGGAAATCTTGCAAGAACTCATATGAAATGTGAGCACCCTCTTCTTTCTTCCGCCACCTGCCCCAACTCAACCTCAAGCACCATTCCAGCCTCCTTCTGAGCCCAGACTCCTTGCTCTGGAGAGGTATGATTGAAACCCCAAAGACTATCAAGGCTTCTTGACCCAGTGTTCTCTAACTGCTGAGCTGCAAGCCTCCTCCATCCGCTCTGATCACTCATGCATCGCCTACATAATCACTCTCCTGACTGGGAACAGCAGAGTAGAGCTTGCAGTGACTACAACAGCTTCAGTGAAAAAATGTGAAGGGTGTTTGATCATCCAGTTGGGGGGGCAGAGATGCTGCTAACTGTCTCATTCAGCTACATCAAGGTACCTCAGTTGTAGCTGGTTTTCCACACCCTGGCTGCCGAGAGTAGATGGAACTCGGTAGTCTTGATGGCAGCCGTCCAGCATGGACTCTCTCGCTGCAACCGAGGATGAGTTGGTGGCTAAAGACCTGGTTCCTAACTTGGAGGCTCTGATTGACCAGACTATTCGGCTTGACAACCATCTGTGAGAGAGTCGGCGTGAGCAACAGCTGGAGAGTGGTTCCATTGCTGGAGCTTTTGCCCTCTGGCCACCCCAGCAGCCTTCCTGTCCTGAGGAACTAATGCAGCTTGGTGGAACATGTGTATCTCTAGCTGAGAGGAACCGCTGGATGAGGGAGTGGTGCTGTTTATGCTGTGGGAAACCAGATCAGGTCCCTTACATTGTGGAAAAAGCCCAGCCTCGTCCAGGAGGGGGAGATCTGTGATGGGGGCAACTCTCACTCCCTGTGCTTTAACATCATGCATGCACATTTCTGTTACAGTCTTCTGGGAGCATGAATATCACCCTGTACTGGCTCTTGTTGATTCAGGTGCTGCTGGGAATTTTACAGACTTGCCTATAAACTTCATCTTCCAGTTACCAGCCTCGACCACCCAGCCTCCTAGTCTTCTCGAGTTGTCCCGAGTCCCTTCTGAGTACCATGAGCTAAGTGAGCAAGAAGAGGGTTACTACACTTCCTCCTCATAGACCTTTTGATTGTGCCATTAATCTGCTGCCAGGATCTTTCCCACCACGGGGGCAAATCTTCTCCTTGTCACCTGCTGAGACAAGGCTTGTTTTGGACTATGTTTGCTTAGTGAATGTTTGTGCTTTTAATTTTTGACTCACTGTATTCTTTGTCCTAGTGGTTAAAATCAACTAGAGACTCGTGTTCTATTCCCAGGTGAACCTGACAATATGTCAAAGACCATAAGGGAGTGAGGTCAGAAAGGGGCATATTTTCTCTCAATAGCCACCTGGATGTAAGTTGTATAGTTGTATCACAAATGTGATGCATAAAAATGTCACTACAGATGTCACCCAGAGAAACGAATTCCATCCTGAAAGGCTGGAACAGCTGCTTTGAGATAGTAAGCAGAAGCAGGCTTAACTCTGTTTACTTACAAAGATTGCGGATGTGTACACTATAATGGAGACACTTACGTCTCTGTGTTAATGCAGCACTACAAAATGACCCATTAGCTGCACAGATTTGGAGCTTTAGAGTAACACGTGAGGGCTGGTTATGAGACTCTGCTAAGATATACACTGCTTGTCAAATGTTTGTGAACGTTAAGCTTTCTCTTTTTTACTATTGGCAATGAAATAAGGAAAAACTATAAAACTTCTATTAAGTACTGAAATCTGTATTTATTAAGAACTTATTTATTGTTCACTCTTAGATTTTAATGGTACTCTAAATTACATCGAGTGTACACCAATCATTAAATTAAACATTAAAATGTCCTGCCTAAACAGTTGCCAAAACAGCTCAGATCCATCAAGTCATGGACTCTACAAGACCCTGAAGCTGTTCTGTGATATCTGACACAAATATGTTAGCAAGAGATCCTTCTGTGGATCTTCTGTGGAATCCAAACAGACAGGGGCTGCATCCGAAATGGTATACTCCCATACTAGTTAGTATGCAAATCTAGTATGCGACACAACATAGTGCGTCCGAATACCTAGTACGTATCAGGTAGTGTGTGAAACGTTCCCAGATGTCCTACTAGATTGGGAGAGATTTGCTAGTACGCTCATGGGTCAAAGGTTGTTGGTAAAATGTGCGTCCAAGGTGGTGTGCATACTACAGGCTCGCATACTAAAAGTTTATACTAGATTAGCCGTTAAATAGTATGTACTCGCTCCAAGCTAGTAGGTAGTATTCAAGTATGCCATTTTGGATGCAGCCAGGGTCTGAAACAGCTAAGGGTGTTGTTAGGGATTTTTGATTTAGGTAACTTAAAATTAATAAAAACTTGGACATGACTCTTGATTAGATCCATGGACATTTGGGTCCGGCGCTGGTGTTCTGGATAAACAATTATGTTTATAGTGAGATAACAGAATATTTGAATAACAATAACAAGGCCACTGGGCTTGTGACTTGTAGACGTGGCAAAAATGACAGACTGGGAAATTACCCAAGACAGAAACATTGACATAGATGTAAAAAAGGGCAATGATTGGCTGCCTTATTAAGTGAGGAAGTGATGAGAGCACCTGTGATTGGCTAAGCAGGTGTATAACCGTCAGTGCATACTGGCGAGCGGGGTCTATGTTGGGAGGTTTTGTTTTGACAAAACTTCTAAGAGGCAGAACGCGGCCGCTAGGCATCTTCACAGCAACCACAGCTTTTAAGGTCAGTAAAGAACTATGTCTGATTTATCTCATGTCCTGTGTTCTGGCGTCTCCCGGAAACCCAAAAGTTTATAAAGGGGACTCACCTGGCCCCCCGACAGTGTCCATGACCCTGTTACCAGTTTCCTGATTGACCACTTTTGGTGGGTACTAATGTACAGTACACTGGAAACATCTCACAAGACCTGCTGTTTTGGACATGCTCTGACCCAATCATTTAGACAGCACAATTTGTTTCGTGTCAAAGTCACTCAGATCCATTTCCTTGTCCATATGTCTTGCTTCCAACACATATACTTCAATAAATGACTGGTCACTTGCTGTCTAATATATTCCACAGGTGCCATGGTAATGAGATAATCAACGTTATTTATTTCACCTCTCATTGGTTATATGATTTTAATGTTATGGCTGTTTTGTATAAAACATACATTTACTGACTGATTATAGTTGGAGTGACTGTGGATTTTTTAATAGTAATCTCAAGACTCCAAGACTCTTTTATTATGGATTTTCACTTACTGTGACCATAATATTATATAGTTTTCTCATTTCCATTCAATCCTAACACACATACAACCTATTAATACAGAAAAAACAAACCCCAATCTTTCTTTCCTAAAGGTTTGGAAACTACACCCCGACACAAGACATGAACAATAATTTGCCCCGACGTGAACCCAGTCTTTAAAAAAAACAAAGCTGGATAAATACACGCTGTGAACAGAGCCTGTTTGTTCAAAGTCAGACAAGCAAAATGACCCACATTCTGGGAAAATTTATCATGCATGAACTTACTGGAAGAAAAAAAGAATAGCTCAGAGACAACACTGAGCCAATAGAGGAAGCTGGCTATAGCGAATTAAAACAGCCACTGCCTTGGTGGAAATCCTTGGGAGGTTTTACTTAGTCACGCTACACTTACCTGAGAATGGATTTAAACCTGCAGTTAATTTTCATTCAGATCCTTAGGGGAAAAAACTACTTTAGCTGTTCTGTACTCTTGGTAATATGTATTATAGACCTTTGTAATTGTAATAATAATAATAATAATAATAATAACAATAATAATAATAATAATAATAATAATAATGGGTGGTTTCTGCAGAATAGTATGATCAGCTTCGCAACCTATTTTTCAGTAACTTTGTGTCAAACCTGAGCAATTCTTTTTTATTGTGTCCATATTTTTCCTTGGTCTAGGATGTGCAACTATCACCAATGTACTGCTTCTGCTGTTTATGTGGCATTTCACATGTTCTTCCATGTCCATAGGGGCTTCCACTCTGGTTTCTTTCCACCTCCCTCAAAGAGATGTAAATTAGTGTGTGCCTGATGTGTCTATTTGGTGCCCAATGACATCCCTTCCAGGCTGTAAACATGACCAAGATAAAGCAGTTATCTAGAGCAGATAAATGAGGATTAATGGTGTCAGACAAAAAAAAAAATCTAATTCCAAATTAACATTTCAAATTAACATGTAATGTTTTGTGCAGTTATTATTTTTGCTTCACAATAAATGAAAATGAAAAAAAAAAAGTTAGTAATCATCTAACAGAAAATTTATTTCATGTTTAGCATACTATGGTCAATAGATTGGATGATTCAAATTATTTGAGTGATTCTTCACCTGCCTGTTATGATAATATTTGATTAGAAATGTCTGGAAGCATATTTCACAGCTTTTACACCCTCAGATCAGCCCAGTAAAGGCCATGGCAAAGTACAAAACCCATTCATCAAAATTCAAGTGAAGTCACAGCTTACGAAAGCAGACACGTTTCCAGCCTTGCCGTCTCTATGTAAGATTGTAATTTAGACTGATTCAATGGGATTACCTCTAATTAACATTTCAATGCGTGACTTGTCTGTACTCCATAATATATGCCCAGACCTGCTGGTAATACTGTAAGATTCTACAGTCTTTCAAGGCAAACAGGATGCAAGTAGGAGGTGAACCACAAAGCCTTTAATCATATAAACAAGCATGTTGCAACGGGCTGAGGAATGAGGAGCATCAGTGAGCTTCTAGGAGAAAGATGAAAAAAGTATGAGTCAAAGGTGGCAGAACGGATTCAGCTCACAATCTACAATATAAGGAGTGGCCCATCAAGTTAAGCTGTGTCACTCACGTGCCATTTCAGACACGTGCTACGTAAGCCCCTAAACTGTGTATTCATCGCTCGTGAAAGAGCGTGCACTATAAAATGCTGGTTTAAACTGTAGGCTTAGAACTAGTTTCACCTCCAGTTTCACCTCCTACACATCCACAAGAACGTCTCATGTAGTGACAGACAAGGAGTTAGAATTATTTGTTCTTGTTGAAAGACTCTTTTAAGCGACATGAATGGGGTTACCACATCTAAGCTTTTTAAGCTACTACTGGTTTGGGTTACTTTTCTGACCTTTAGGTTGGACGTTTTGCATACACTAAATAAATATATAACCAACATGTTTTAGTGGCAAAGTGCACACAGCAATGTGCTGTGTCAGTGCTACTTTATTATGAATGTATTGTGCACATATCTTAAGCAGATTTAAGACAGTCTGATGATCTGGTGTTGCTTTAACAGGTCCGGTCGAGGCTCAGAAATCTTTATCTGTCAATAAGTTTCAGAATTCATAACATTCAGCTAAGTAGCTGAGTGTGCTGAATGACATGGCTATATTCCAGGACAACCATGCCAAGATTCATCAGACTCAAATGTGAGAGAGTGGCTCAGTGAGCACAAGCAAGCATATGTACATGTGAATGGTGTGACACAAAGATAAATGCAGCTCTGATGGAAATAAATGTTGTGACATTGCATAAGGACATCAAAAAACGGCATGTCAAATGTGTGCCATAAACAAAGTTATTTTTTTAAATCCCAGCAGTGTACATTTTGTCTTATAATAAAAATCTTAGTATTTTAGTTTCCAGAGTAGTGGACTATATTTAGTAAAAGACCACATTTTTTGAAGAGTCATGGACTCCACAAAAAGGTGTGCTGTGGTATCTGGCATCACAATTTTAGCAACAGATCCTTCTGTGGACCTTTCCTGGGATTGGACCAGACCGACTAGCCTTTAGCCTCCATGCACATCAATGGATCTTGGGTGCCCATGACCCTGTTGCTGGTTCACCTGTTGTATTTCCTTTTACAATGTTTGCTAAGTATTAACTACTGCAAATCAGGAACAACTCACAAGACTTGCTGCTTTGGAGATGCTCCGACCCAGTTGTCTTGACACCACAGTTGTCAAGGTCACTTAAATCCTTTACTTGCCTGTTGATCCTGTTCCCAACACAGCAATTTTGATAACTGACTGTTCACCTGTCTAATGTTTTCTGCCACATACACTGTCAGTAGTTTTGTGGTGTTAATACTATGGGTGAACCAGACAAAAGTTTTGCAGCACCTACACGTTACGTCTACATGAGATCTAATGACATCCCATTCTCAATCCATTGGCAATAATATGGAGCCCCCCCCTCCTTTTTTTGCAGGTACAGCAGCTTCCACTCTTCTGGAAAGTCTTTTCTATTTTTAGCCCATTCACCAAAAGGAGCACTTGTGCATTCAGACACTGATGTTGGACCAGAGGACCGGGCTTACAGTTAATTTCCTTTCCAGTTTCTGCCAAGGCTGTTTGATGGCATTGAGTTCAAGAATCTGTGTGGTCTGGGCACGTTCATCCACACTAAACTTACTCAAACAACTTTGTAGACAGTGGCAGTAATACTAGAACCGAATATGGCCTTCCCCAAACTGTTTCCAGAAAGTTGGGAAGCATACAATTATCCAAAATTTCTTCACATGCTGATGCATTATGATTCCCATTTACTGGAACTAAGGGGCCGAGACCTACCCCTAAAAAAAAACCCATAGTTTTATTCAACCAAACATTACGGTTGGCACAAATACAGTCAGGCAGGTAAGGTTCTCCTGGCATTATCCAACCCTTCCACATAGAGAAGCATGATTTGTCATGTCACATAATATGTTTCCATTGCTCTAGAGTCATCTAGTGACAGTCTGATTTACACCACACTGATGCTTGGATGCAGCTCCTAGTGCACAGTTTCGTGCTGATTTTAAGTCAGCTTTACCTCAGCAGTCTGTGACACCGCTCTGTAATTTTACATGGTCGACCATGTAAAAAAAGACTCAAAGTTGATCATGAAATATCTAGTAGAGTAGAAATTTCTGGCACACTTGTCTGGCACACACTTAAATGTACAGCCAAAAAAACATGCTTACTAAAGAGCTTTTAGTTTTCAGTATAGTACTTCATTGTGTGTAAGACTTCTTGAAG
>JAOVVF010000048.1:20156294-20171863 GCA_028565595.1 Duopalatinus emarginatus
CCTACCAGTTGGTAACATTCCTATGTGACAGCCAGTGTGAGTCGAACTGTGTGTCACTAATGTGAGTAGAACAGGTAAGTTATAAAAGATCCCAAAGAGTTTTCGACCTCTTTGCCACTTATTCCTATTTGCCTAAGCCACATTTTGTATTTATTAAAGCATGACACATTTCTATTTTAATCATTTATATTTACATTTAATTTTATAAAAGACAGCTATAAACTGTCATTTTCCTCACCAAATATTCATATCTGTTCCCTACTCAGCACAACCACTTTAGCTCTCCTTTCTGACACTTCACCTTGACCCTATCAATCCTTCAAGTCCCTGACTCATTTTCTCTTTCTACCTCTTGAATTAACCATTTTCCTCCTTTTTTCCCCTTCCTTCTTCGTCCATGGAAGTCTTTTCACAGGCTCTTGGTTTGCAGAGCAAAATCCAGTGAAGCTCCATGCAGACCCAGCACTCATGTCCAGCAAGGCTCAGTGCTTGGTCCTCTTCTGTTCTACTTACTTACTTGGTGAGATCATATTCTAACTTATGCTTTAATGCTGAAAACACTCAACTCGTCCTCTGCTTTTCTCCATCTGGTGTCACCAAGAAGAGAATGTGCTCCCTCAGAAGTTTTTTCTTCTACAGTATTTTTAAAAATAGACATAACAGTCAAATAATGGCCTCATAATACGAATTAGTAGAAAAATTTCAGACGTTTGATTTATATAAAATCTGTTCTTTTATTTTTTGCCTTAACATTAGTAGGAAAGAACAACCAAAGATAAATAACACAACTAGTCCTAACCTTATCCTAACTTCAGACTGATATTTAACTACTAATCTGATACATTAACAAATTTTATGTTTACTGCTGCTAGATGCCAGGGTTAGCTTGCTAGGCCTAGGTAACATGATTAACTGTTATTAGCTCACATTATTTTTGACATTGGAAAGGCTGGTAACTAGTAGGTTTTCATTTTAAATCAACATGGCTACTGGTGGCAATTTGCTAATCCTGAATCTTTGCACTGCTGTTTGAATTATTGGGACGCGAGACATGCAAGGTAAAATAATCCTTACCCATTGTTCCATTGTACAATTGTACCTTTCTTTGTCTTGAAAATGCTGATTGCAGTTAATTAAGTAATGAGTGTTTGTTGTATTTAAGCAGTTTTCTTAATAGACAGCATGAGTGTATCTTATTTGAGAAAGTGGAACAGTGTGCTTAATGACAGTATTTTGAGAGCACACAATGTTTTTTGTGCATGTGCAAATGTCCTTCCAGTCTGCACATGCTTAACAATGATACAATCTGCTTGTGATTTGTGATGTATTATAGCAATTGTTGCTGTTCATCAATGGGAAGGGTTATAAGGCCATCTCCAAACAGTTTGCAATACACTATTCTACAATGATGTGGACTGTTTAGGGAGGGCCTTCAGGACAGTTGCCCTTGTTATAAAAAAAGTGTGTCAGAAATTCTGTACGATGTAAAAGACTACACTCCTAGAGAAAATATTTGCTTACGTTACTGTTCCCACATGTGCTAGAACATGTGGCTCGACGTGTTTACTGATTTATCTGTATATTACTTATGTTTCCTATCTGGTTTCAAACTTTTGGTTTACTATTTGGAAAAAAGACTGCTAATTGAAAATCTTTGTTTTATTAATGTCACCTGAAGTTATTTGTTTATTTAGAAAAGTTGACGAGGACCACACAATTGTTATTTAGGCCATTTCTTTTTTTCCAGTGTATTAATCTGCATGCTCAATTCACAATAGCTTTGCGTGCTTTCAGATCAAATCCTTTAGAAAACCTTGCTTGCTAACATTGTTCTAACATTATTATATTGGCTGCCTTCATGGTCCCTATTATTTTTTACATTCCTTTAAAATCTTGCAGTATATTCATTACAGACTAACAAAGAAACAAAACATTTGAGCAGGAAGGATTTGTATGTAAGTAGCATCGTGGTGCAGTGGGTAGCACTGCCACCACATATCAAGAAGGTCCTGGATTTGATTCCTTGGCTGGACAGTCAGAGTGGGGGTTCTTTGGTTTCCTTTCACAGTCAAAAACATACAATCTGTCAAGATTTATACTCTCACACACATGTAGGTGTTAGATAAACAAATAATGCATCTGATCATAAATATATTTTTACTTCTGTTGGCATCGATCTGCTGAACATCATCACCACAATCACCTCTCTGTATCCACACCAACACTTTCCCACTGACTCAAGGGTAATCTTAACCAGTATATTAGTGGCAATGTAGACTATGCATTTTGAGGCACTTTTTTGTGGGTGGTCCAGCATACTCCTTTTAAAACATCTTAGAGTGAAGCATCGGTTCCCGATGAAGGACTTTGCATTGAAGGTTTTAAGTAAATCCAACACATTTTTTCAGTGGCTTCTATTTGGGGCTCCTTAGACCTGAACCATATCCATACACTCTCTACCATAGTAAAGTACTCTATATCTTTCCAGACCTGTCTTTACAAGAGTGTCCTTAAATGAAATAAATGTAGCAACATTTTTACATTACATGTACTTAATATTAAGAAGCAAAATGTTTTAACTGATGGCTTCAGTGCTTATCTACACAGATGATGTTTGGTTTAAAGTACATACACCATATTTTGCCAGAATAAAATTTGCATGACTGCTACATTATTAAGGCTATAAGTAGTTGGGCAATTAATTAACCACAAGTCAAATATCTTGTAAATAATCAATATTTACCATTAGATACAGTTTGACTTTCTGCCCAGACAATTTATATGAGCTACTGGAATTGATTCTAGTCAAACCTAATATTAGCATTAATGTCTGCCTTGCAAAGGACTGGTGTCCTGTCCAGGGGATTTCCTGCCTTCTGCCAAATCAGTGCTGGGATAGACACCAGCATTCCTGTGACCCAGTAGAATAAGTGGACAAATAAGTGTCCAGGTAGGTTTTGTTGTGGTCAGTCGAATCAGAATCAGAAATAAATAAAGTAAGCACTGGTGCCTTTGAATGAAAGACAAAGAAAGAACACGCTACAGTCTATAGCACGATTTGTGCCTTTCTTTATTTGCCTTTGTCCATTCTTGTGGTGACAGTAGACAGTGTAGACAATCTTGACTGAAAAAAAAATTGACTGTCACTTCTGGCTACCCACCAGATTTGTTGCAATATTGTCAATGCTTCAGTTCTATGACGCTCTAGCCAGAAGCCTACAGTCCTGAACTCCAGTTTCCAGAATCCCTGGCCTCCTGACAAGATGGCTGTGTACATACCTGACATTCCACTTTTCACCCATTCTCAGTCACTTATTTTTAGTTGTGTGTTCCCCACCTGTTTTATGTTCATGATTATGTTCATTGTTTTCAGTGTTCAGTTTAGTTAAACCCTTTGTGTTCAGATTTCCTCTGTGAACTATTAGGATGCCACATTGCCTGTACTAAGATGTTTGCCCACAGTTTAGTGGTCAGTTTCTAGATTTTGTCTTATGCTTGTAATTCTGACGTTGTTTTCTGCCCTGCCCAGTCAAGTGTGTTTACTGATTGCCTGACCTCTTGCTGGTTCTTGACTTTGCTATTAGATCATCTTTTGGATTTGTTTGGTTGAAGACTCTTGCTATAAAACACCTACACTTGTGTCCTACCACTGCTACAGCGAGTATGGGGCTGCACCCACCTCACAAATATCTGGTTAAAGGAATCCGTTTCGCTTGAACTAGCCTTATGCATGAATTTATTCATTCAAAAGAATACTTGAGACAAACAAGTCGATCAGGTATTTCCCTTTTGAGTCTAAAAAAATGATGAATAAAATGATAAAACTAACTGCCTTGGTGATAGTCTAACCTGGCATTAGCAAAGAAAACAGGTAAAGAAGATGCCTTAGTTTTGGAGGTCTAAGTAAAAATGTAACATTATTAAGAATATAATAAAGAGTACAGCTAAAGTATAAATATGAATAATTTAAATATAGTAACAACCTCTCAATCTTAATTTATGTCCATATTTCAGAGTTCCAGACTTTTTGCTGTAACAAACATAAATAATAGGCCATTTAAATTTTCCAAAAAAAACTTAAAACTTAATTTGTGATAGTAAAAGTAACCGATTTAAATTATTGTGTAAGTGTGTGTAAAGGTCATGATATTGTCTGCTCTAAGGGCAAAAGGTACAGGAAAGGTGAACACACTTGACGTGACAATTCAGAGCGGATGTGTGTGACATATAAGGGCTTTCCTCATGGGAAAGCACGAGTGCTGTTGCTAAGGTACATACTCAGTTTGTTTTTTTTGTGGCGTGTTTAAGTTAATGGAGGGTGAACTCAATTCTGTCACATTTCCAAAACAGTCCTGCCCTTTAATTAATGGGTCTAGTCAAAAGATTTAACGGATTTAAATAATGAGTGTAAATGTTTATAGAGGTATCTAAATGTAATGTTTTTACTTGGCAACATCTAGAAAAACTTTGACTTCATGCACACATTTAAAACACATCTGTTTTAGCTGGTTGAGAATCATGAAATTCATATGCAATTTAAATATATCTGAATATCCTTTTTAATGAAATTCAAAAATGAATCTTTTACTGTTTACCCATTTATAGTTACATTTAATGTTGTTGAATGTAAACGATTTTTCTAATCTCTAGACTATGCTTCTATTGTATACACTAAAACCTATTTTGTATAACACACAGATGGTAAAAAAACACTAATTTATTTCACAAAACCAGTTTTGCAAATTGTATGGTATTGATATAACCTATGAATAAAACTGAAAATATGAACAGAAAAATAAAAATGTCAACAGGATAATCTGTCACTATTAATAGCTATTAACAACTATGTATTTCATACTACATATAAAATACATTCTTATATAATAAATATAATAATATAACAATTCTGTTAGTTCTGTTTCTATAAGTATATCACATCTATGTTTAAGACATTGCTTTTGGACCTGGCTTTAGACATACACACTTTTTGGACCAGGCTTCAGACATACTCATATTACATATTTAATAAAGCAGTTTTGGCTCAGACTTGGTGTCTACAAAAGTTTATTGCAATGAATAAATTGAACTTCATACTCTTACAAACATCTAGAGACAAATAATGTGTCTCATCCTGAGATATTTTCAGTGATCACTGTAAGCACGATCACCTTTCCGCTTCCACGTCATCACTTTCCCACTGACTCATGGGTAATCTTAACCAGTCTGTTGTCATGGTGCAGATGTGTGTTTCATAAGTGAGTAAAAGCGGCTGAAGCAGGCTGGCTGATTCACAGTGGTCATCACTTTGTTAGGAGGTCAATCTTCCTTCTTCTTTTTCTCTGACGTCTTTTTAAGTGCCTCTAATGTGGCAACGAGATGTTTACATGCCATGAGCGAAAGGAAAAAGTTTAGCCCCAGCCTCCAAGCCTGCAGTTTTTCTGTGCTAATAGTGCTTCTGATGTAGCGGATCTTCATTGTGAACATGTGTTTTAATTCCTCCTCAGTCCTCTTGAGGCTGTATTGCTTGGGTGCATAGTGGGAATTCTGCATGCTTAGCAAACAGCTGGTAATGGAAAAGCAGCCTGGGTAAAAGCTTCACATATAGGATGGAAAATTACAGAAAGTGGAGTAGTAAATTAGACTCTCGTATTGTGCTAAAATATGCAGGACTTTGGATAAAACCTATGTAATCCTCCTATGAATCATGTCTAATGATATTGTTAAGTAAAATAAAATATGTTTGGCTCACAGTCTCATTTTAGGGAGTAGTAGATGAAACTTATCTGTAGCAATAAGTAATATTCAACACAGTTCAGTTACTTTTTAAATTTATCTTCATGATTTAATAAATTATAATTAAAAACATATTTTATTTACTTAATTATTTTCAGAAATTTCTTCCTTAAGCCACGTCAAGTTGTTCAGTGGAGTCTTAACCATTTTAATGAAATTTAAGACACAATGACTTACTTAATGTTTATGACATCTATACACATGAACAAAACTCTTTTATTGATGCTGAGTAAACATATCCTTTACCCATAGCCAGTTCACCATCTGGTATGTTTCAGAAGCTAGGATGAAATCAGAGAGCCTGAAGGAAACCCATGGAGCATTAAACACCTTAAACACCATCTCCCACAAGGCCTCCAACACAGCTGCCACATGTTCCTCCAAAATCCAGTTTCTAGGACAGAGGGCCAAAGTCCTGCCTACTTTCTCACTCACCCTCTCTCTCATCACCACTTTACACCCATTCTCCAGCATCTCCATTGGCTTCTATCCTGTCCAGTTCAAAATACACTTACTTATTTAAAAAGCTCTGATTTACCTTGCTTTTTCTTATCTGTCAGATTTTCTGCTTTCCTATAAACCCATTTGCACTCTCAGGTCTTCTTTGACTGGGCTCCTTATCATTCCCCCTTCCAACCGTCATGGCTTTTGTGACCATGCATTTTCTAGATTGGCCCATCTACTCTGGAACTCTCGTCTCCCTCTGGTCCAATGTTCCTATCTTCCTATAAGCTAAATGGCTTCTTAACCAGGTATTGATCATGTCCTTTTCAGTGTTGTACATGTTTGTATTATGTTGTTTTTCTTTGTCTTTCTAATGGTTTGTGTGATTTGTATTTGCATACCATCAAATGAAAGCATCATATAATGTCATATATTATTATTATGACTGATGATTATTAAAGTCACTTAAGTGGGTTGCTAGTTGTGTGTGTGCTACATAGCTCAAGGGATCTGGGGTGGTGGGTTCGATCCTTTCCCTGGTCAGTGAGGAGTTTAATGTGTTCTTCCTGTGTCCACATGGGTTTTCATCAGGTAGTCTGTTTTCTGTCCAGGTGGTATTCCTGCCTAGTGCCTAAAGATTCTGGGTGGGCTCCGGACAAACCACAACACTGACAGACTAAGCGGATAAAAGAATGACTTACTGACTGAATAAAGGTTCAGAAGAAATGTGAAGATAATGTGTTTTTAAAAATAATATCTGCACAGATGACCAAATTCAAGGTTTCTAGTAAGCCAGATAATAGTAAACACAGAAAACTACATGGATTGTGAAATTGATATCTATCAGGAAGAAAAATAAACTCAGCCAAGTCAACGCAGACACTCAGACAGGCGTGGGAGCGTGTTTAGGCATGTTTCTAGTCAAGAGCAGACAGAAAAGGTGATGAAGAAAGTGCGTGAGGAAAGAATGCATGTTTCGTGTCAACCTTTAAAAAAATCGCCTTTAAAAAACAGAAATGGTACAATCTCGCCCCCGACAGGAATCTAACACAGATAAATCTGCAACACTATATCAACAACACTTGGAATTCTTTGCAAATGACTATAACATATACAGAAACTGATACAAACTGCACATTATCAGCCAGAGGAAGTACCTACATACCTTTTTTGAGCTTTAAGTGGCTCTTTCAGGGTTTTTTTTGGTTTTGTTTTGTCATAGCATAGCAAAGTCTCTACTTCATGATATTAGAAGTATACTTAAGTTTATTGATTAATCAACAGACAGCTTTTACTTACAAATGATAAAAGCTGGAGACTTTTTAAAAGATTATTGTTGTTTTTTTTCCTGTGTGTATCTTGTCTCGAATATGTGACTGTGCGTTTTTCAGTTTCCAGTAATAAACCACTGGATCCCAGTCCCGTGACGGGATCCTGCCAATCAAAACAATGATCTCATTGAGGAAAGACAAAAAGCGTCATTTCCTTATTGTTTTAGGCCCCAAACCCATACATACTCACTAATGCATGTCTAATCTGTACACACTCACTACTACACTGACAGGGCTTCAGCAAGCTTTTCCAGATGAGTAGACTAAACCTACGCTTCCTCAGATATTCTCATCTTTCACAATCAGGCTAGCCTGCATTCCTAAGCTGTGGCGTGCCAGGCACTGTAGAAAACTCTACAGGCAAATGACCTCACATTAAACCCCTGAGCATGATTCAAACCGTATTTCCACAACACATTCAGGGAATTACATTAACAGGTCATAAACTATCAACATAAAGAGATAACAGGATCTCATTGCAAAAGACAACTAACTTTCACTACACTTCACAGACCATCCACAACAAAGAAAGTAACTATAAATGGACAAAGTATCACATACTTTTAAAAATACAAAGAGTATGCTTAATACTCTGATATAATATAATAATATTGTGCTGATTTTCACAGCACAAGTTAGTCATTATCTTAGTCCGCCATGGTTGCAGTTTGTCCAGAGCCCACCCGGAATCACTGGGCGCAATACAGGTAAACCCCCCTGGACAAGCCGCCAATCCATCACAGGGTACCACATAGAAACACACACCCCTTCACTCACACACTCACATCTCGGGGCAATTTAGTATGTCCAATTAGCCTTCCATGTGTGTTTTTCGGAGGTGTAGGGAAACACGTGAACACATTCTTCGGAGAACACACCGAAGAATTCCTCACAGACAGAGACTGAAGCGAGGCTCGATTCCACAAACCCAAATTCCTGACACTCTGTGACACACACATACTAGTCGCGGTGCCACCTCACCACCCAAAACAGTACAAGTGTTGCTCCAAATTGAGAACTATGAAAACCATATCCATATATTTTACCCAATAACCAATATAAAGTCAAAACAAAAGAAAATGTTTTAGTAAGACATGCTGACTGTCAGCAAGGTCATGGTTGTCATTTTGTTAAACACATTTTCTGGATTAAACTGACACAGTGCTTGTTGCTACAATGTGTTTAAACCCAAATGACAATATTGAGATACATACATCTGTAGCAGATGTAGACCATGTATCAGAACCAGATGGCTGACATTATCCGCACACTGAAAAACAAATCCAGATGAATGCTGGCATTCTCACGCAAGGGTTTCTGGGAAGGAATTGCTGGATGGTGTTTGTGGTTGAGCAGGCCTTTGGGTGTCATAACTGCTCATTAGGAGAGTTGAAATTACGTAGAATATTCATGCTTCAGATTTAAGCAGAATTTTTTAAGCAGAAAAAAAGCTTGTCAGATTAATATTAGCCTATTGCACTCTATATATTTTGCAGTCTCTCTAAGACCTACTGGTTTAAAGATGATCTATTATTTATTTTATATGATATTGATTTCACTGTCTAAACTGGGGATATGTAAAAAAACATGTTTGTAATTTTTGGTATACCAGTTTTTCTGCTCACTGTCTTTTCAAAATCTTTTAATTTTAGCTTGAAGCCGAATGCAGACATGGTACCAATCCTTGTACATCTACAAAAGTCTGGTACATCTACAAAAGTCTCTGACAGGTGAATGCTATGTGTGTCTCCTTTTTGAGAAGTTGGCCTTTTCCAATAGGACAATGCGCCACCACACACCACACATTTGGTCCAGAGACACCAAATTATGGTTAGAGGAACACTCCTATGGTAACATAACTACCTAAGTCATATCAGGAATGCTATGCAATGCGCTGTGTAATACAGAAATCCTACACCTCAGAATAAAACAGAATTGTGGACCGTTCTGCAGGAAGTATGGTGTTCATTTGCTTACAGTATATTACAGTATATTTCCATATTTTTCGCGGCCCCATGCTCCTGTGTGGGACCTTTTAGAGACTTTAGACTGGTGTACCAGTTTTTCTGGCACATCAGTGTATTCATTCATACATATTCACAGTAGTTGGACAACATCAAAATGTTATTCCTTTCAGGAGAAGTATGCCTGTGCAGAAGTAGAACCACAGATCATCACTGCTGACACACGTGTAATTTCTTCTGTAATATGTGGTTACCATGTGGTTTCTACAAGTTTTCCCCATTGTTTGTAGACTGTCTGTTAAAGTTTTGTGACATAAATAGTTTATACTAATGCGCTAAACTAATACATTATAATTTCTATCATAACAGCTCATACACAATGACTTATATGCTAGACAGTCCACATAATCTAGGGCTAACAATACACAGATTAAAAAAGGGAATGTGGTTTAACAAAGGGAAAAAAATACATAATCGTTGATATGCTGATGTTTTCTGTTCGGAGACATTTATGTAACATTTTATGTAAGAGAAAAAGTCTCGGAAATCAGTGTTTTTTCTAACAGTCATTCAGATGCCTAACATGGGAGAAGATTGAAGACAGAGGAATTTGCATATAATTTGCTTATACCATGTCTGTGGTATATGCTTATAGTCATGTTGTTTCGCACCAAACTAGAGTAGATTGCTTGGCCCTTTGTGTGTTATACCTTACATTTACCACTTCTTCCATTATTAACAACACTCTCTCTGTTGGTGCTGATCATCATGTGTTGAATAAATGTAATATTAACTGAAATATATCATGAATGTATCTCTGGATGACAATTACAGGACTGACCAGACGAAGAAATGGGAATCAAAAGTGTGTCACTTCCTTCCTGTAAAACAAATAGTGTCATGCTCAGTCCGGAAAGCCAAAATACGCAGCACCCAGAAAGCTGTACATGTAACATGAAGTGGAAAATAACAGAATTTCCACCTGTGATATAATTTCCGCCTCAATTAAATTAAAGCAAGCTGTGTTGCGCAATATTTCTGTGTGTGGCAGCATGCAGCACAAACCAGTTTCACTAATGAATTTTCATTTAGCAGACTCAGAGGTTTCTGGCAGGTCAGTGTGATTCAACATTCGCTTACATAATCAGGAGTCTCTAAGAGGGAGTGCAGTGGAAATGTTAGAGGGATGCTCCCCTGGCCCTTTTCCCCTTATAAGGATTCAGGAAGAGACTGGTCAGGCTGGAATAATAATAAAAAAAACTTTAATTTACCTCCATCTAGTGATCACCATGAGGAAGTTTCGTAAAGGCTCATAACTTATATATAATATAGGTCGAATTTATTGTTGTTTCAGGAGGCAAACTACATTGTAATTTACTTTAATGTACTTTTTTATTTGTATATTTTATTTGTATCTCTAACTCCTAGAAATATGAAATTTAGTCATATGCTTTTTTTAGGGCAAAGTGGTAGCTCAGTGATTAAGATGTTGGACTTCTGATTAGATGGTCATGAGGTCAAATTCCACAACCACCAAACTGCCACTGCTGGCGACTTTATCATATAAGCCTGGACTGTTTGACTGTATAAATAAGATAAATATAAGTTGCTCTGGATGAGGGTGTCTGCAAATGCTGTAAATGTAACTGTACATTAAATGTACCATAATGTGATTGAAATGGGAAAAAAAACACTTTTTTTTCAAAGTTTGGAGAAAAATAACACAATAAACACATATATTCAAGATGTGAAAATAAGAATAGCAGGAAAAAGACGAAGTTCTGTTATAAGATTTATATATATTTATGTTATTTTGTATTATAGTTATTATATATACAGTACTGTGCAAAAGTCTTAGGCACCCTATATGGTGTTTAAATTTTGTTTGAGTCAGTACAAAAACATTTTTGATAATAAATCTGTAAGAAAGCAATCTGTTAAATAAGATATAAAAAAACAGAATGAAGAAGAAGTGAGTGTGACAGTCCGTCCCTCCAGAAAAACAAGTTCTCTAAGACACTCAGTAAAATTGATCATCTAATTCCCTAATAAAATTGGATCACCGCAACCTGGGACGACTATTTAACAAAAAAGCAAAGTGTAGTCAAACCGAATCCTGACTTTCTTTACTTTATTACTGTTTACTGCTCATGTTGGTGGTTTTCTTTCAAATAATGGTGTTTTTGTTTCCTTGCAGAAAAGCAGTGATGTATCATTTTCTCCATTTTTTTTTTTTTTTTTTTGCTATAACCATTGCCAAACTCTTTCTTTCTAATTCAAACCAGACATCATGAGGGGGTGGTGAAGTGACTGTAAATCCTACAGGCTGTCTTTTTGTCAGATTTAATGAGCATATCTGTATATTTCCACAAGAAGAAATAGAAAGCAAAAGAAAAGTAGCGTCAGGAAAAGACAAGACACGACACGTTCGTGCTGCTTCAGAATGCACTCAGACAGTGTTATAATATATTTTAGCCTGGAGCAGAAGAAAACCATCATTAACTGCATTACATGTTTCAGGCAGGCCACGTCTACAGCAATCTGTCACCTGATGTGTGAATGTCCATCCTTTCTACATTCCAGTGAACCGGATCTTCCCATCACACTCTGACCCGAGCAAGAAGAGTGCATTTACATGCTAACAGAAATTTTGCCTAGAGTAGTACTAACAATGGACTGTAACGGCTGAACAAATTAAAGGCTTAAAAGACAATTTAGGTTACGTGAAATGTTACCTAACACAGTGCTAACATTTGTTAAAGCGGCTGAATAAATAGATTCCTTATGAACACATCACATTCATTATCTAATCCTGCTACTGGGTCACAAATGGTGCTGGAGTTTATTGCAGTGCTCACTGGGTGGAAGGCTGGGAAACATCGGTTGCCAGTCCATTGCAGGGCAAACACACACTAACACCCAGCAACATCTCCAATTCATGTAACTGTAGCAGGGAACTGGGGCTCCCGAAAAAAACAGACATGAGGAGAACATACAGCTTCCACACAGAAAGAATCAAACCCAGGCCCTTCTTGCTTTGAGACGGCACCACTGTGCCATACACATCACCCTTGCACATGGTAATTATGAAGAAAAGGCAACTGATTTGTAATTTTAGCATTTACGATAAACCATTCCAAACTGATGTTATGCACACAAAAACCTAAACATAAGGTGAGCCATTAGCATGAACTAGCTAAAGAACTAGTACAGACTGTAAAAAAAATAAAAACTTTATTGGTATGGAGACTGTTTAGCTGGTATTCCATGGGACCCCTGGTATTTCTACATACCTACCTATCTCTGATAGGTGAACCCCTATGTGTGTGAATGAGTTACACCCATTCATATCCTACATTCATTCGAATGGGTTTGGCCTTTTCCAAAAAGAAAATGTGCCCCACATGTCAAGAGATGCCGGATTATGGTTAGAGCAACACTAGTTTGAAGTTGTAGCATTTTCATTTGAACACATCTGAACTTACACTTACACTCTTACACTCTTGTGGGAGACCTACCAAGTATTGGATTGGTGTACCAGTTTTTCTGGCATATGCATTCGTATCTATAAAGGTTTATAGCAATCAGCAATCTGGTCATCTCACCGTCTTTCAACTGCCTTCATGGAGAGATTGCCTAATGAAGGAAGCTTAATTCTACTGCTCTAATCTGATTACACGTCATCAAATTACGTCCACAACGCCATCATGACGCTCATGCATAATTCTAATAAGCACCTTAGACCACGCCCACCAATCTCCAACAAAGAAGGACCACCAGGGTATGAGAACCTCTAAAGAAAATCCATAAATCCGTAGGAGAGGCATCTCTTCAAGACACACTAAACTGTCAGGTAAGCCAGACAGCGCTCTATCTATTTTCATCTGTTTATGATTAGATAAAGTATAATATATTAAATAATAATATATATATATATAATAATTAACCAATTAAGATCTGCACTGTTTGTGCTTCTTTGCATGATGCCCCTACGCTATACACTTCTTCTTCTTCACATTCTTTAGCACTGGATAATTAGCTTCCATAAAAAGAAATCTGAATGTAGGAATCAAACTACAATCAGCTAAAACACCCCAACTGACAGGTGAAGTGAATAACATTGATTATCTTGTTACAATTACTTGTAACAGTGAGATATATTAGAGAGCAAGTGAACAGTCAGTTCTCCACATCCTTGATGTGTTGGAAGCAGGAAAAATGGGCAAGCATCTGAATGACTTTGACATGGTGAAAATTGTTATGTCTAGTCAACTGGGCCAGAGCATCTTCAGCAGGGCTTGTTAAGTGTTCTCAGTATGCAGTGTTTATTACCTAGCAAAAGTTGTCCAAGAAATGACAACTGGTGCCCAAGTCTTACTCATGTGTACTGGGTTGTGAAGGCCTGGATGATCTTAAAGAAAGAGCTACAGAAGAATCTAATAATCTGGTAACATCTTGGTGCCAGATACCAGAGCACATAAAGTCTTGTGGGGTCTATGCCTCAATAGGTCAGAACTTTTTTGGCAGCTGTTTAGGTGGGTGGTTTTAATATCATAGCTGATCGGTGTATAATGATCTGCTTCATATTCAAAACACAGTAGTGAGTGTTTCATTGAAACACAGTAATGTCAACCCATTATTGAACATATGATTGGCCATTCAGGTTAATATTATAATAATTATAATAATAATTAGATAATATAAATAACTGATTAAGACCACAGTTTAAAGAAATGTTTTGCTTTTTTAAATTCTTATTTATTGCTGTTTAATAAACATACTTAGCACATAGGTATCATTAAAGTGATTAAAAAAACGTTATTTTTATTAAATTAAAATTAATTTAATTTATCATGTGACATCTATTTGTTAGTTTTGTGTCTAGTTACTTAAATAACATACTCAAAAAATAATGAGTATGAGTAAGTTTCTCATAGTTTATGTATTTTTTTCCAACTAAATGAAAAACGAATACAAGATTCTTGTCTCATTATACTGAGCAGCATATAATTAACTTTATACTTTTTAATACCTTCCTCAGTGATGTGCTACAGACCCAAACCTCTTTCAGCTTTTATACAGCCACCAATGTTCATACTCATTTTACTGTCCAAAGATTTCCAAAGACAACCCAGTTGGGATAAATACTTCATACACTTTAATGCACCCTCACACAGTCCAGATGTCTGCTGAAATGCAAAACCTGTGTATAATTATGTGTAATAATCTTATAATCCAACCTCAACCTTGATAACTGTAGGTGACACTGACATCTATAATCCATCCTCTTGTAGTTACATCATCATAATCAGGGTGGTTTAATCCATCACACCTGCTGACATCTTTCTTATCTATTTTCTTATTGTATCCTTTATTTATTCTTCATTTTTCATAGACATTTTTTCATAGGCTAACCACTGTGGTTTAATAAAAAATAACATACTATGGGGAAATTTGCCACTATGCCAAGAAAGTTCTTCCCATTTCTCTGATTTTTATTGCCCAAGAGGAAGTTGCACAAAGTGGGTAACTTTTGGTATTATTTATCCCGCTTACTTCAACCCATAATGTATTTTTATCTTTCTTAGAAATTTTGCTGCCTATTTACCGTAAAGATGTCGGAATCACTCCAGGAAGAGGAACTACCAGCAACACACACAGGTAACACAATGACAAATCAGTGGTTTACTATATAATCGTATATGTATATATCTATATATATTATGTAATATTTATTTCACCACATAAGATGTCCCCACAGTCGTTATGCATAACCATCACTGATGAAACCCAACCCTCAACTTCTCCCTGGGTGTTGCAGACAGGGTTGCCTACCACTCCGGGCATGTGTGTTCACTGCCTCCTAGTGTGTGTGTTCACTACCCTAGTTGTTGTACTGCATGGATGGGTTAAATGTGGAGGTGAAATTCCTCTTTGTGCACAAGCACGGTGGTCACCCTACCCTCTGAAAAGCAAAACAAATTAGGCAACAAGGAAACACTCCTTGAGCAAGGAGACAGGAGGAGAAACCTTGAAA
>JAOVVF010000048.1:20189692-20204820 GCA_028565595.1 Duopalatinus emarginatus
TGCTTGATCCTGACACGTGCTTGATCCTGACACGTGCTTGATCCTGACATGTGATTGATTCTGACACGTGACTGATCCTGACAAGTGATTGATCCTGACACGGGATTGATCCTGACACGGGATTGATCCTAGGACGTGACTGATCCCGGGACGTGACTGATCCTAGGATATGATTGATCCTGGGACATGATTGCTCCTAGGATATGATTGATCCTGACACACAACTGATCCTGAAATGTGAGTTATCCTGACATGTGATTGATCCTGACACATGCTTGATCCTGGGATGTGACTGATCCTGGGATGTGATTGATCCTGGTATGTGACTGCTCCTAGGATATGATTGATCCTGACATTGGTAATTCCACATAAACAATGTGACAATGTCAGTACTGGAGCAATATGATGACAAAACAGGAACAGGTGCATCATTATATTGATGTTTAAAAGTGACCCCAGTGTTCTCACCTGGCCAATGAAAAGTCCAGTCTCACATGACCCAGCAGCTGCTGACAGGTCAGTCAGGTACTTCTCCACACACTCCTCAACAATGTAGCCTCTTCCCATACTGCAGATCCAACAGAGCACCATGACAGGTCAGTATACAGTATAGACATGATATAGTTATAATCTACCTAATGTCAGCTCTAATCTGACATTTACACACACATCCCTACTCTCCCATTTAACTACACACAGACACATGCTTTCATTACATGCTTCTAAAGCGCGGATTAAATGAATAAAATCAAAAACATGAAGAAATAAAATAAACATTTAGACTGACCTGGTTATATTTTATCTACTTCTTTACTTTCTTGGCAACATACATTAAGAATAAGAGGTTAAACACTTATAGCGACGTGGCTGAAATCCAACTACCACTACATAATAAAATAAGTGCACTACCTAGGGTGTGAACAGGCCTCATCTGTACATAATACCTCAAACAATTTGATAGGAAACAAGGATGGATTTGGGATACGGCAGATTTTTCCTTCGGTGTCGCAGCATAAAATACACGTCATTGAAAAGCAAACCTCTGATTTGACCGTTAAATTCGGCAGCAGCGGTTAGACTCTAGAGGGCGCGCGACTTCCTCAATGCAGACCGACCAATCAGAAACGGCGAATGAGGCGCACGCGACTTGTTCGTTTCTCATCGCGGAGCCGCTATAGGGCTTCTTCACAGCTAAGTTTGGCTAACAGTTCGTTAGCATTATTGGTTGGGTAAGAAATGGCGACGGCTTTGCAGCAAGTGTTGGAGAGGAATGAGATAACCAGACTGACCAAAGCCGCCCAGAACAAACTCGAGAGGTTTCTGACAGGAAAGAACACGGAGCTTGAGGAGCTCAGGACGAGCCATGAGACCTACAAAGCGGACTGCGGTGAGCACAGGGCTAGGCTAGGCTAGGCTAGGCTAGGCTAACTGGCTGCAAGTCAGTGTTGTAGATAGGGTTGATTGATAGGTAGAACTTTATTTATTTAACTTTACTGGGAAATTGTTTCATTACAGCAGCGACGTACAATTTTTGCACTATAATAAATAAATAACGTAGTAAAATAATGAAATATAACAATAAACTAGGAAAACGCAGTGAAGAAAGGATGTATTTGTGTTTTACTGTATACTGTACTGATATAACTAGCTACAGTTAAACGCTGACATAAAGTATATTTAAGTTTTACATGTATGACTAGTTATCTAGTGTTATATAAATGTGGATAGCTGTATAGTGTGAGGACTCTATGGACCAATGTACATAGAAATTGACATCCACATTTAACCCATCTATGCAGTAAAACACACACTAGTGAACACTAGGGGGCAATGAGCACAAATGCCCAAAGCAGTGGGCAGCCTCTTAATCTACAGCACCCAGGGATCAGTTGAAGGTTAGGTCCCTTGCTCAAGGGCACTTCAGTCGAGGCTAGTTGGTTGTGGGGCTCGAACTGGGATGTTCTGGTCCCCAGGTGGGTTCATTAACCCCAAGCCTACAGCTGCCTCCAAGTGGGTGGGGGTGTGGGTGAACACAGTAATCACAGTAATAAAGATTATTACAAATAAAGACAAACAATAGATTAGGAAATTAAAGTGTCATCACATTGTGTTGCATAAATATAACAGTATGATTCTATAGAATAAATGAGTAAAACGCTGCTAACAATAGTTATATGTGAGTAATTACTTTCTTATAAATAAAGCTAGGAATTAAAGTGTTCAATGTACTGCTCCTGAATACACGTATTAATATATAGTTTATTACTGAACAAGTAAACAAGCGTATGACATTCAGCAAATATTTAACAATTACCAAAGAAAAAGAATTGCAAAGTAACATCTTTTAACTTTCCCCTTTGCCCCTAGTGTGTTTGTGTGTTTCACTGCACGGATGGTTCAAAAGTGTAGTTCACTTTCACTTTTGTTTCTACAGAGAAATGTAGCTGGAAAGCACACACAAAATGTGGCTAGATGACATCACAGCACCACACCTTGCATGTTAATTGATTTAATAAACTAATAATCCTGAGAAGTCACACATTTAAATATACGACAAATGACTGTTTACTGAATACACTCTATATAAAGGCAATAGTGTATGGCATTTTCTCTGCGTAGATAGATTATGACAATAGTCATCTTTTGTCATGGCACTGAAGTGAAACCTTTTACACAATTATTGTAGTAAAATATTATACTGTCCATCTACAACCCAAAGAAGAAGAAGTAGAAGCAGTCAAGACAAGTGGTACCAACATGGCACTCATTCCTAGAAATACATCCAAGATGAACACACACATTTTAGTGAATTTTAAAAGTGAACTACTTTTTAGGTCCACTGTAGAATTGACCTCCACATTTGACCCATCCACGCAGTCACACACACATACGCCCTATGAACATTTGCCCAGTGTGGTGGGCAACCCCATCCGTGGCGCCTGGGAGAGCAGTTGGGGCTTAGGTGCCTTGCTCAAGAACACTTTAGTCGAGTCTTGTCAGTTAAGGGGATCAAACCAGGGGCCAGGGTCCCAAGGCTGGTTTCTTAACCACAAGCCTATGGCTGTGACATGTCACTCTAGATTTGTTGCTGGACAAATCGAAAAAAGTTTCTTAAAGGACTCTATAGAATTGTTAAATTTAGTGGCAATGTTTCCAAATTGGCTGTGCTGCCCACATCAGACTAGAAGGATTCAGTCCAATTTTGACATAATTTTGTTTTATCTGACACATTTTCAGCATCGGGAACGAGGACTGTACAGTGGCATAGTCAGTGCATCATGATCGTAACTTACTATGTGTGTATCTATGCAGAGCAACAGACGGCCAGCACAGAGAAGAAAATGGTGGAGCTGCAGGAACAGCTTGTATCCAACAGTAAAGAATGTGAGACTCTTAAGGAGGAAAACAGCCGACTCAGTGAGTGAATACAACTTTATGACAGTTCACATGTCATCTTTTCCTTGGTTTCTGCTTTAGAAATAAACAAATTATTTGGTTGTAGGTAACTGTACAGTTTTAACTTCTCAGAGCCAGTGCTCGGTTACACCAAACCATTGTGCCCATGTGTTTATTTAGAGGTAGCAGCATCATTGAGTGTAGAGCCAAATTTAAACAGAGAAAATCCTCTGGACCATCTGAGCAACAAACAGTTTATAAAAGAGAATAGATCTGACCGTTTATAATCACTAGCTAATTGAAAGATAACCTCAACCATGCTGCTCTGCATAATGCTACATACTATACACTGTGTGTGATAGTCGGACCTCTCTTCAATCTTAACATTAGCATTATTCAGCTAGTGGCATACCGTTATCACAAAAATGCAGGTATTTTAATGAAACAAAACCTCGGTCAGTGTTATAAAACCCTGCAGCATTTTTGTTTGCTAAGGAGAAACTGCTAAGGGATTTTGTGTAACACCCTTAACATAACATACTCCCTTTGGAAAGGAAAAAAATCTTCCCTTAAGGTGTTTTGTGCAGCTGGGCCCAAATCCCTAAGCTATAAGGTGATTCTAACAGTCTGTAGCAGTTACTTGCAAGATGAAAGATGTTTTAATTAGCTGTTATAAGAGCAGGTTTTTAAACACCCATGTTATCTACAGCCACTCTGTTGCTTTGATTAAACTCTTTATATAAGTGGTATAGTTGTGTGACATAGCATAAAGATTCTAAGATGTAATGCTAGGAGACATTTGTGTTAATCTGTTAACAATACGTAGTTGTCCTGTTTAGCTGCGGAACTCCAGAAACTGAAAGCAGCTGATGACGAAGAAGAATCGTTGCAGCAGGTACGACTTCTGATTAAGGTTTTGCATAGTGCTTCATTTTAAGAGTTATGACCTAAGGAAGACAACTAGTCTGTGCAGGTGAACAAAACAGAACAAAACAACCATCTAAATCAACACAACTGCAAAATGTAAATCTTTATATGCCTTATATTTGGCTTGCAGTGATTTGTGCATTTTTGCACTTGTCAAATATTTTGGGCTAAGGGCATTTTGAACTCTTTTTTTTGCTTTTTGGTTTGTTTACTTGTGTGCAGTGGGAAAACAAAAGAGAAATCTTACTAGAAGTAACAATAAACTGACTAATGGGTGTAAAATTGCTCTGTAATACTTTGTAAGCAAAGCTGCATGTTTTTAGGATAAACCTCCAAAAGCCAAATATGAGATCGAGGCAGAAAACAGAGAGCTGTCCCGTTTACTCAAGAAGAAATCACAAGAAATGGAAAATCTGACAGGTAATCTGTTTATTAAGCTACACGTGATAATGCTATGTATGTGATCATTTCCCACCGATGAAATCAACGTTATCTTGTTTGATTTCATTCTGAGTGTATAAGTATACTTATCCACAGGGGACTTTAAGCGTGTCAGTGAGAAACTGGAGGAAACCAGCACAGTAAAGATGGAGTTTCAGCTGAAACTGGATGAGCTACAGTCATCTGAGCTCTCTTTTCAAGTAAACACACTCCCTGTTCTCATATATAATGTTCACTGTAGACATCAGCTGTCATCAATATCAGCATTCTGTATAATTCCTGATATTTATAAGAGTTAGTATTATTAGTGTTCTGCTTGAGCTGGTTAAAATTATTTAAAATTGAAAAGTTGGACTTTTTAAGGCTAAAAGTTGGCGCATGTAAATAAAATACTATTTGTTGTTCTGCTTTCCTTTTCTTCTGTGATGAATGGACAGTTTAAGTCAGGTTGTACTGATTGTCTTTAAACATAATAGCTGGTATCAGTTTGAGCCACATGTTTATTACGTTGGTTTGAACGAGTTCTGTGTCACGTTGCAGCATCGGGAGAAGCGGATGGAGCAAGAGAAGGAGCTTCTTCAGAACCAGAACTCGTGGTTGAACTCTGAGCTGAAAAGCAAAACAGATGAGCTTCTCACAGTGACTAAAGAGAAGGGCATAGAGATCCTGCAGCTTAAGTGCTCTCTGGAGAGCAAGAAGGAAGAGGTATGTTCCCTTTGTTGAAGATATGCTTCTGCACACTTCATCATCATAGTTTTTCAGACACAATCTGGCTTTGGCTCAAGTTTTTACTGGCTTTTCTCAGGTGACCAGGCTACAGGAGGAACTCAACACCCTCAAGGGAACAAGTGAAAACCTGCAGAAGACGACCGAGAACTTGATGGCCAAACTGAAAGAGGTCGGTCACTGCAAATTATTTTAGTCACATGTCTCTTTATTTATCAAAATCTGCAAAAATCATACAATAAATTTATTATATAATATTATAAATATTTATAATATTAAATATATTTATTTATATTTTCTGATCAGAAGGTTTTCCATAACAGCAGCTCATTACACTGGTGATGATGATGCTCCACATAAACTGATTAATAATCTGTGTAGTTGTTTACTTTAAAAACAATGAGGTAAAGCTGTAACTTGAGCGCTTTTTTTTTTTTTTTTTACATGGGAATGGTATAACATATACCATTCAGCCATAACATAACAAAACTACTTGCAGGTTAAGTGAATTGAGTATCTTCTTATGGCTTATACCTGTCAGGTGCTGTGAGGTATTTGTGAACAGTCAGTTCTCAAAGTTGATCTGTTGAAAGCAGGAAAAATTATTCGGTTTTTCTATCAAGTTTTGCCCAACATTAGTTGTTCCACAACATTAAATGAAGCTATAAATAAATAAAAAAATTACTTATATTTAGTAAATGCAGTATTAGAATCACCAGCAAATCTGAGTTGTTAAATAAGGAATAAATTACAGATGTGCTGTTATCAGAAACTAACCATTGTGTTTTGTTCTGTACCTGAAAAGTGTGCATAAGTGATTTCTCGTTTTGGAGAAGGTGTTGGTGTTAATATAATAATGCTAATATTAATAATTAACATCTGTATGATTAGTCTTACTTCCAGTTATACACTGTAAAATTGAGCACACTATTTTAACAACTATGTTTTGTTATTTATTGCTATTATTATTTTCAGCTTGTTTGTTTTTATTATTCTCAGCGTTAGAAATAATCATCTTTCTCTCATCTCAGGAGAAAGATCAGCGCATTGCCATGGAGGAAAAATATCACAATGAGCTGAATGCCAACATGAGACTCTGCAATTTATACAAGGTCAGATCATTTAAAAATAGCCAATAAATATGTTTGATGGCCATTACGCTTAATGTTCATTTTCAGTAAACATTTACTTGCTTGGTGTAGCCAGGCTATTGCTCAGGTCATAGTCTGTAGCAGTAGTTTGAATTTTTGTTACCATATAGCGAATTGCTGATGGCTTTTTTTTTTAGTGCAGAGCCGGCCAACCTGAGTTTACCTCTGTAGCTTATTAAGTTTCATTATACATCTTTGAATGTTCTTTCTTTAATACTTAAATCTTCTATATGGGAAAAAAAATTTATGACTAATTTTGAGTTAGATATTAAAAATAAATGTTCTGAGATTCTCGTGTTTTACAGAGCGCAGCAGCCGACGCCGAAGCCAAGAATGCAGAACTCAACAGAGGAGTAGAGGAGCTTAACAAACTGCTAAAGAACGCAGTGGAAAGTATGATACATTTTGTCTACAATAGCAAATACATTTATGTTTTGCAACATAGTTGTAGATGGTATGTGTGTGTGGTGTTTCCTCTTACAAGTGTTTCTCGCCAACAGATAACAAAAGTTTAGCGAAGAAGCTGTCAGAGCTGGAGGGCTCCCGGGGTAAAGTGGAGGCTGAGCTGCAGGAGAAGATTACACATTTGGAGAAAGAGGTGGAGAATGCCAGCACGCGCCTTGCAGACTTCAAGCGAAGAGGTGCAGTGTGTTATCATTCAGATACAGTCTATATCTAAGATATGCAAACAGTGTTACCATAAGTGAATACTGTTTAAAGCTTAGCAATGCGTATAAAAAAGAAAAAGTTGAAGACAAGTTTGGTTTTGAAACGTTTTCTTAAGATTTGCCCTGGAGGTAAAATCCAAATGTTTAATTCAGTAAAACTGCTTGTGCATGAACAGGTTCACATGTAGGAGAATAAGTCTGTATAAAACAATGAATGTAGAAATCAAACTTGTATTATCTAGTCTCAATTTGATTCAAGCTTCAAGGCTGCTTCTACTATACTGTGTGTGTTTGCGTGTGTGTGTGGCACGCATTGTCAAAAACCCACATGTCTGCTCTTAAATAAAGACTTTTTTTCATTTTGTTCGGCATTCTGGCTAACCAGTTCTTGAAGTGAGTTTTCTGTTTTTGTGTTTTGCATTAAGTAATGAAGTTTGTTGTTTCTGGACAGGAGTTCCTGATCTCACTGAAGAAGACCTGACTAAGTTGTCTCCGACTGCAGCTGTAGTGGCCAAGATTGTGAAACCTGGCATGAAGCTTATGGAAGTAGGACCTTTTTTTTTTTTCCTCCCCAGAGCTGCTCTTAAAATGCTCAAAATATCGCCAGTGACTCAATGTGAAAGTGACACACTTTATAGATTAATGTTGTTCTGCAGTTATAATTAATTGTAATTGTAATTTTTCTGAAAATGATTCACATAATTCCTTGCATGATTAGGTGTACTACATTTACATCATAATGTAGATTTGTAAACTCTTAAATTATATAAATAGCCCCTAATAATGGCTCCTATTCCGGTCAGAGAACTAATGATACATGAATCCAATTATTTTAGACATGTTTGAATGATTACTGATCAACTTATTTCTGCACCCTGCCAGCTCTATAACGCGTTTGTGGAGGCCCAGGACCACCTGCAGCTGGAAAAGCTGGAGAACCGGCGCATTAACAAGGTGCTGAATGAGCTCAGGACAGAGGTGGAGCGTAAGACGACTATAATGAAAAGGCAGAGGGAGGACCATGAGAACACGCAGAAGTCCATGAACAGCCTCAACTTAAAACTAGAGCAAACCATGAAGGTGTGTGTGTGTGGAGCTCCAAATGTTTTGTGTCTTACCAAGAGCTGTTTTTGTTACAATTGTTTATTAAATAACTTTTTTTTTGTACCAGGACATGAACAAGCTACAGGAGGAAAGTAATGAGGTCAATAAGCGATCCTTGTTGCTGGAGAAGGAGAATCAGAGGGCAAGAAAACAGATAGCAGACTTGTCTCAGCAGGTACTGTTGGCTACATATTGTTTTCCCCCTTTTTTTACCATCCGCTGCATTCATAAAAAAATGTTTCTTATGCACAAACATGTTGTAACCTTGGACAGGTGCGTGTGCTGCTTGTGGAGATAGAGGAGGCACGAGGGACCAAAGTGGTGCGGGAGGAGGTGACCTCTGCCGTAAGCAGCAGCTCTGAGGTTCAAGGCCCACGCCAGGTGGCATTCCGCAGTGTGGAGGAGCTCCAGCAGCAAAACCAGAACCTCCTGATTCAGATACGAGAACTGGAGGAGCAGCACGAGAAGAGCACAGCTGAGGCCAAGATAGCTAGGTACTCTTCACACAAAAAATACTTAGACTCACTTTGTAACTATTTGTTCGAGTCTCTCAGATGTTTAATATACCAAACATTTGTTAGATTTTACTATATTTCTGTGGGTTTTTTAAGTTAGTTATAGGTAAAGAATATGTGTATTTTCTAATGAAAATGGATATTTTAGTTTGTTATTCAAATGTCTACAAAATAATCACAGGGTTCATTCAAATTGGTCTCTTTATTAATGTATCACACGTGCTGAAATTGAATTATACCTTATTGTTACAAACATGCAGGCAGGCAGAGTTCGAGCAGAAACTAGAGAAGACTCAGAAAGAACTAGACCTGTTCAAGGAGCAGAGAAACCAGCAGAAGCAGGTGGCTGACTCGGCTATAAGGCAGAGAGACATGTACCGCATCCTGTTACAGACGGCCGGGGTCGACCTTCCTCCGCAGGGTGAGTTCACTGTAGTATGTGCAAAATTTTAATGTTGGCTTAATTGATTACTCTGAAAAAAAGCTCAATTTTACCTGGTCCTGAAAATCTTGGAATGTCTCAAAATTAAAAAATGTTTTTCTCACCCCTGGAAATGTTAGCTCCAGTATTATAACAACTTAATGTAGCTTTGTTTAATAATAATACATTAATAAAAAAATTATGAATGATGAATAGTATGCAGAAGTCTTTTGCTTTGAAATGTTTTGTATGTATGTATGTTTCTATAAGAGAAGTACATTTTCTTTTGGTGTTTCAGGCTCAGAGGGTGGCTCTGAGTCTTCTGCTCCAAGCAAACTTGTAGTCGCACAAACTCGGTCCACCACAAGCCAGTCTGTAGCTTCAGAGGTGGCCCAGGCCATACAGACTAAAGTGGCTTTCAAACAGGTTAGTTCCACAGCTCTATGCATAGGCTTTACACACAGCCTTCCATTTAATTCTTAAAATTGTTTTTAAATTGGGAATCCATAAAATCAGACTTGGAGTCAAATGTTAACATTGTGACTTTCTGTTTTCTTTGTGTAAACATCACTATTTTGTGAATTAACTCTATTCTTCCTGTCTTGTAGCTTAATGAAGCCTTTGCAACCTATAAGAAGGAGAAAGCGGAGAATGACAAGCTTCTGAATGAGCAAAATGAACGGCTGCAGGGTCAGGTGTCTGGCCTAATCTCCCAGAAGGCCAAACTGTCTTCTCAGCTTGAATTTGCCTCTAAGAGGTAAGTGGGGTTGATCTACCTATAACCAAAAAAGCCACAGAATGCCTGTGTTCGACACCTTGGGTCTAGTGCACACTAACAATATTTAAACGGATGTTTTCTTAGCTGTTTTACCTTTATATTCTACAATAGATGTAATCTAAACAATATAAGTATAATAATATAAACAACCAACTACCAACTCACTTATGACAAACAGCATGAAAACTAACATTCTATGACTAATAACTAAGTGACTAATGGTTTTGACTGTCAGGTACGAGATGCTTCAGGAAAATCTTAACAGCTACAGAAGAGAGATCACATCCCAGCGGGAGAAGATTCAGAAGCTCTCTGGTACATCTCAGAAATATGAGCAGATCATCCACACTATGACACAAGATCTGCGTGCAGCCAATGAGAAACTGGCGTTATCTGAGGTGCGTCAGAATTCCCCGTTCAGGTTAATGCTTTCTTGTTTAGTGCTTGCCATTAAAGAAGCAGGTGAGACGAAAAATTTATTAGTTTAAGCTACCAGGCTATTGTAGCCAACTTTGTAGCATGAAAAGAAAAAAAACCCACGTAAACATGTGTTGGCTGATTACATTTTGGAGACAATTGTAAAATCTTTTTTTTCTTTCTTTAGGCGCGATGTGAGAACCTGCGCAAGGAGCGTGACATTTTTAAGCAGGTGGAAAGCCGACTTACCCAAGAGAAGGAGTCCATCTTGGCTGAGCAGCGTGGACAGAACCTGTTGCTCGCCAACCTAAAGTCCATCCAGGTATTACTCTGATTACAAGTATACACTCATTGTGTTTTGTGTGTAAATGGCCTGTGTTGGGCATGAAGATGATTCCTCGACGCTCTGTGATGATTTAGCTAACGATGGAGCGCTCAGAGGCGGATACCAGGCAGCGCTACGCTAACCAGATTACGCAGTTGGAGAAGGAGATCACGCAGCTGAAGAAGAGAGTTGAACAGGAGGTAGAACAGAGGCATGCAGTGGAACGCAACCAAGATGTAAGCTCCATTCTGACTTTTTTTTAATGATTTTGATTGTATATAGTATATAGTATATATTATATATAGTAATATCTGTGTCAAATGAAATTCCCTTTCCCATGTTTTTTTCTGTTCTTCTGTATAAAAACAAAGTGTGGAGATCAGTGTAATGTCTATGGATCAATTGCATCTGATAGACAAATTACAGGAGTATGCCAACATAAGTATGTAGATTTTATCCTAGCTAACAAACCTGGCTATTTTTTAGTGAATGAAATTATGGCTGGCATCTTTATAAATAAATGGCATATTTATAAATAAATGTGACTTCAGTACTCAAAATCCTGTCTTCCTTTTGAACTAGCATGGTAGCATTATGACCATGGATATTTTTGTGTGCACATTCAAGCATGTCCGTTAATTATATTTCTTGTTTATCATTCTTTTATGGCCATCGTCATGGTAAGGTTCAACTGGTGGAGGCTAAGAAGCAGCTGGCAGCTCAGAACGCTCTGCACCAGAAGACCAAGGAGCTGCTGAAGAGCACAGAACAACAGGTTTCAACTCTCAGACAGCAGCTGAACAACTCTGAGAACCAGAACGGCAAACAGGCTGTTAAGACATCGTCCAGTGGTATGTGCTGCTGTGGTTCAGGTTTTTTGATCATAAAGATGTGAACAGTATAGGAGATTTTTAATATAGCTGTTTAGAAGTTAATGGACAAATATAAGCAACATTGATATGTATTTTTTTTGGGCAGTGTTTCTGTGTTAGATGATTTGTCTTTGGATAGTCATAATAGAGTTTTATTAATAAGCGAGGTACCCAATGTACAAAACTATAGTAAAATTACAGCCACAGAACAAGTGGAATCCTATAAAAAGTCAACAGTATTATGTATAATGTAATCATGAAACTACGCTCAAGATAAAATCTAAAATGTTACACTTAAAAGGAGGAATTAAACAAGAAAGTGGGATGTATAAAGTATAGTGATAAAGGGAAGGCTAGAATACATCTCTACAAAAAAATAATTAGAAATTAAGTCAGAGGTCAAGCGTGAAAGAAGGTAATCTGAAAGCCCTTTTTTTTTTATTTATTTTTTTAAATGAAACAGTGAAAGTATTAGCACAGAGATTTCCAGGCCTGCCACATTAAAAGCTTTATCCCCAAAAGTGCGTAACCAAGCATGTGGAGCAAAAAGCCATTAGGTATCAGAAGACAAGATAGGTCAAACCTAAACCTGTCAGTGGATACAAATTTACATTTACATTTATGGCATTTAGCAGACGCTCCTATCCAGAGCGACTTACAAGGCTACTGGTATTACAGGTAGGTCAACGTAGTGTTAGGAGTCTTGCCCAAGGACCCTTATTGGTGTAGCACAGACTGGTTTTCCAGCTCAGGAACCGAACCCAGGTCTCTCACATGAGAGCCAATGATGTTACGACTGTACCACTTGCCGGTCTGCAGAAACCTGTTGCTTTAATCACTGAACAGTTGCTCCATTGCTGAAAGGTGTGTTTCCGTTCTGTTTCCAGCTGAAAAGGTCCCTGAGCAAGAGGTGGAGTTGTTGCGTACACGTCTGCAGCAAACCGAGGACCAGAATTCTGATCTGCAGGAGCGCCTGAAGAGTGCACAGAACAACCTAGAAGAATACAGGACCATGGTACTTAGCCTGGAAGACTACATTAGCAAGGACAAACAGGTGGGACTTCACTGAAATGAAGCCGAAGTTTAGATCCCTTGTTTGTTTCTTAATATGCGTTAAAGTTCGCTTCTCCTTTGCCTTACGCCCTGGTCAGGCACTTGAGGAGGCACGGTTATCCATAGAGAACCAACTGAAGGAGGCCCAGGAGCTTAACAGGCAGCTGGAGAACCGTATGGCTGAGGCAGAAAGAGAGAAGCAGGAGCTACACGAGGAGAAGCTCAAGGCTGTGGAGAATGTGGAGAAACATGTAAGACACTCACTTCTGTTTTCAGGGGTTTGAATTTCATGTTTGAACCAGCAGCTCTCATGAATCTTAGAATAAGAGGAGCAGTGTAAAATATTAACAGCCTGTGTATTTGTGTGACTGGCCTACATTTAAAAAACAATTCCTATTGTTTTCTTTCTCATGTCCTGCTGTGTGGTAGGTAAAAGAGCTGAAACATAGTCTGTCAGAAATGCAGACAGAGCTGCAAGATGCACTACAGAGAGCAACATCTGCTGCAGGCAAGGAGCAGCAAGCCACACAGGACTGCCAGCAACAGGTGGGTCTACCACTGATCTTGCAATGGAATTTTATTTACTAATATTACATGTGGGGAAAAAAAAAAGACAAACAGAAAATATTAGAAAAATTGACTTTTTTTTTTTTACAAATGTGTGGCATAAAAAGTATAATTATCTTAATGTTATGATGCAGTTATGAACAGCCTAGCAGCTTGTAACTGTACAGCAGTTAGCATTAGTTTTTCTACTCTACTTATCTGTTTTGTTTTGTTTTTGTTTACCCCCCCACCCCACCAGGCTAAACTGGCCATTGAAGCACAAAATAAATATGAACGGGAGCTCATGCTGCATGCTGCTGATGTGGAGTCTTTACAAGTTGCTAAGAAACAGGCGCAAGAGGCAGCAAAGAGCCTCAAAGAGATGGAGGAGAAGGTCCAGAAGGCCACTGCTGAGCTCCAGCAGGGTCGTAAGGGCTGGGGACAGCAAGAGAAAAGCCTGAAGGTAATATGATGAGTAAATCGTCTTGGACATCATTAGACTTTACATGTTGGTGCAAGGTGATGCTAATCTCATTCGTCCATTGCATGCAATGCTGTGTTCAGGAGGAGCTGGTAAAACAGGAGCAGCGTATAGAAGAATTTCAGAAACAGAACAAAATGCTTCATGAACAGATGGAACAACTGAGCATTAAAATGGCTGCCAACGTTCAGGAGCAGGCGGACAGAGAGGGCATTCTAAACATTTCCTTTAACGAGGAGGACAAAACTCAGGAGCAGATCCTTGAGATCCTCAGGTGAGTGTCTGCATTTTTGTGTGTGGAGTATATCTTGCTTTGTGTGTAACACATGATTCTCCTCATCTGTAGGTTTGTGCGTCGGGAGAAGGAGATAGCCGAGGCTCGCTTTGAGGTCGCTCAGGTTGAAACGCAGCGCTATCAGCAGCGCATGGGGCACCTGGAGAAAGAGCTGAAGGAGGTCCAGGACAGCTTGACAGCTGAGCGAGACAAACTACAGGTTAGAAGCCAGAATAATGCATACAGTGTATAGTGCTGTGTACTGTAATTCACTATAAAGAAAATAATTATTTTATGGTACAAGTTGAGTTATACTGCATATTTTGATCTTTTCAGATGACTACAAAGACCATGGCTCAGCAGGAGGAAAAACTGAAACGGCTGGAGAGCTTAAATGCTTTGACTGAGTCCAATAAGATGCTGAAGGAGGAGAAGAATCGGTTGGAGCAGGAGCTGCAGCAGAACCGAGCGAAGGCAAGGACACGCATGTCATAAACTTTCATATCTAGGGAGCGTTTATTCCGTAATATTATTGTGCTCCTGTGAGTTAGTATGCTGCATCAACACACATTTTCTGTATGTTTTCATGAAAGTTTGTTACCAATTTTTTTCCTAAAGCATTCTCTAATGTTTTTTTTTTCCTTTCAGGTGCACAAACTAGAGACGGACATAAAGCTTCTGCAGGACAGCAATGCGGAGCTGAGTGAGCAGAATGGCATGCTGCAGGCTGAAAAGCGCCTCCTGGAGGAGGATGTCAAACGCTGGAAGAATCGCACCCAGGTCTGCAGCTCTATGGTTTTGCAAATATGAGGAAACGGTTGTTATAAGTCTCGAAGGGTAGGTGATGAGTGCGTACTGTGCATGTGTGTGCAGCAACTGGTGAGCCAGCAGAAAGATAGCAATCAGGAGGAAAATAAGAAGCTCCAAACAGAGAAGGAGGCTCAAGTCAAACGCATCCAGCAGCTGACAGAGGAAACAGCCAGACTGAAGAGTGAGCTGGCCAGGTCAGTATTGAACTGAGTGCATTGACAAT
>JAOVVF010000048.1:20210554-20224508 GCA_028565595.1 Duopalatinus emarginatus
ATAGTTTGCTACATGTAATCACCGAACAACTTTTAAACTCATACAAATGACAACCAGATTTATTTCTATATGTTGTCAATTTAAGCAATAGAGCACGAGACGGAATGTTATCGTAACATCGCAGCTACCACACATGACCTTATTTTTTAACAAAATAAATAAATAAATCATAAAGCCCAGAGTTGCAGACAGAATATGGTTACATGTTATGTATGGTTACATTGTAATATTGACAATACTTTCTGCCAAAAAGTAGTACCACAATGAATGTGTTGTAGCTATGCAATATAAAAAATTCCTATCCTGCCATAACACTACCAACATTATAACAATATTAGTTACAGCAATATTAGTTTGGAATAAAAAAAATGCAAATAGGTGAAGATGAAATGAAGGGACAAAAAGCTGAGAAAAAAATCATTAAGAATTTAAAGATTGTGTGTTTGTTTATATACTTACTTATTTGGGTAGTCATGTTATTTGTATACGTTAATCTGCACATTTTTATTCATTGTGCGGTTAGAAAGAAAAGGCTGTGCAGGATGTGCATTGGCATCAAACAGCCCAGCTGGCTTCAATCTGACCATCTTTGGTTAAAGGCAGATTGTATAAGGAACATCTGCGCCTTCTGAAAAGGATTAGAGATATGTGCATGCATGTCATAAAGACTACAGGATCATGTATAATCATAAATGTCTTCCAGGAGGGATACAGTGTATTAGGTGTAGAAGACACCCTGTCTCAGTCTGTTCCCTTGGATCACGTAAGTGAGTCTCAAGAATCAACCTACGAGCACAGGCATGATGTCATCATCATCGAGACAGACAGTAACAGTGAAGAAGATGGGGGTATAGCAGAAACTGGACAGGTGAGAGATTTGACAGGACAAATCGTTTAATGCTTGTGTTTAAAATCCCATGCCCCACACCTTTTTTAACAAAAGCCTGTTTTAAAAACATATTAACGAACAATCTGTAGTAACTGGCGAAGTGTTTACTAATGTCTAAATCTTTCTGTTTATCTTGTTCCACCTGTAGCAGTATGAAGAAGAGGATGAGGAGGAAGAAGAGGATGAGGACGACGAGAGGGCGATAGGGGAGGAGAGTAACGAAGGCAGTGCAGATGTTAATGAGCCATTTGAAACGGAAGACACAGAGGTATACAACAGCACATTATTTGTATTATTAGTTTTGTGACATAAGAACTCGTTTGGTTTCTTTGGCTCAGCATTGGAGCTACACGGGCAATGGTGCTAACAATGTATCTGGTTTGTTTAATGTGCTTCATCACAGACAGCTGAGGCCACTGAACCAGGCACTGAGAATGAGGAGAGTCAAGGGGCATCAGACTCCACCCAGAAACACGCTGATTCTCAGACCAGTGGTACAGCTGCACATGTCTACATACACACAATTCCACTTGTTTTGTGAACTGATTGATAGCGTACCTCATTCTATCCAACACTGGTTAGCTTTTGTTATTCACAAGCATTATGAATATGTATATTTTTAAACAAACTTTCATTTTTCTTAACTACTTGTACAGGTGAAGCAAGTGTCAGCATCATGGATTCGTCTTCTGCAGTCGAGCCTGTGAGGGAGGTGCAGCCTTCCCCCAGCACGGCCGGTATCCCCTGCAGCTCCTTGTCCTCCCAAGGCCCCCGACTGCCACAGTCACCTCGTAGACCACATCAGACACCCCCACCTCGCCTCAATATCCACCCCGTCCCTGAGCTCGGACCACCACTCATGCAGGTAGAGTACTTCTACTTCAACTATGGAAAGAAATTTGTGCGTAGTCTGTAGTTTTCTGTCATGTTGTCAAAAAGCAGCTGAATTAGAAATATAATAAATATAAATATAATAAATAAATTTTAACCCATGTGTTGTAAGACATCTTTAGATTTTATAGCATCAGTATTATAATAATAATAAATAATAATAATATTACGTATCTGCAGTATTCATAGAAATAAACAGCCTTTATAGGCTTATATATAATCCAGACATATTAAACTGTGATAAGATTAATTCCCTGGAAGGATGTTAAACAAAATTGTGGTTTTCTTTCTTACAGAGACAATCAGGCCAGACTAGGCGGCAATCGACAAGCCGTGTACCCCAACTTACGCCTGGGATAGGAAGCATGGTAGGTCTTTCTGCCTCTCTCCCTCATTCTTGCTTAATGATTTGCTTTAAAAGTCTCTCATGATGAAATTCACTCTTGTGTTTCTCCAGCAGCAGCACTTCTTTGATGACGATGATCGTATGGTTCCCAGCACTCCCACTTTAGTTGTTCCTCACCGTAATGATGGCTTTGCTGAAGCTATTCAGTAAGTGAAACATACTGCTGTCCCTGTAGGGGAGGAGATACGTCATGCAAGTGGGGCTCAGTTATGCCTTTGTGCCCTATTAGAATAATTTGCTAAATATTGTGTGGAAAACAATTTAAAAGAGATCTTTTAGGCCTCTAAATCAGATTACACCAGTGGGTGGGGCATGTTGGTGTTATAGAAGCTTTGACTGAGGAGAAGAAAAGAGGCTTGCTCGTTTTGATTCTAGATGGTAGTGCGTCTTTGTCTGATGCAGAACTACAGTGTTCGGTCTGTTTTTGTTATGGCAAGGAAGCAAAAAGAGAGTAATAGTATAGAGAAAATTTCAGCCAAACACATTTTCAGTCAGTCTAATGCTAAATTAAAAATGTTTAAAAAAATTATTATAACAATAATTTTCTGTCTCAGTTCACCTCAGGTTGCTGGAGTCCCTCGGTTCCGTTTCGGGCCTCCAGAGGACATGATCCCTCAGACAAGCTCGTCTCACTCTGATCTGGGTCAGCTGGCATCTCAGGGTGGTGGGTTTCTTAACGCATCACATGGTTTCTGTCATCTTTTCTTTAATCAGTTTTCACCATCATCTTAATATCCACCCACCTGGTGTCTGTCTGTGTATGTGTAGTAGTTATACACGATGTAAACACTTTATGAATATCAGTTGAACTGTGTGTCAGGTTTGGGCATGTATGAGAGTCCTCTCTTTCTGGCTGCTCATGATGATGAGTCTGGAGGCAGGAGTGTTCCCACCACCCCTCTGCAAGTTGCAGCTCCAGGTAGCCAGTCAGATTACAAGATTCTTTTGAGCTGTTGTCTTTTACTCGTTTTTCTTTTTTTTTTTTTTTTTAACTAAAATCTGTTTTCTTTGTTAAGTGAGTGTTTTTGCTGAGAGTCAACCCTCAGACGTGGTCGAGCCAGCTTCACAGTCCGTCCCCATGGTCAGCACCTCCACGGCAGCCATGACCGGACCTGGAGAAGCTGTTCCTGGGGATGATGCTGATGATGTCTTTATGGCAGAAGCAGAAAGTGAAGGGTGAGTGGTCATGGCTTTTATTTAGACATTAACCACATCTGTTTATTTCTCGTTCAACAGGTTTGATGCATCACTGTTCCCATCGAGCAAATTAATGGTAATCCCTTGTTTACATTATTGATTGTAATATATGTATATATTTTTGTGTGTGTGTATATGCAGGACGAGTGGTGAGGCGTCATTGGAGAGCCAGTCTGAACTGGAGCCTGCCCAGCCTTCTGATGACGCAAGCCTGCCTTCCACAAGCCAAGAGCCAACTTCCAGCTCTGCTCCAGGTACGCACACTTATATACACACACGGTTTAAAAAATTCAGCATAAAGGCCTTTTTAACACTTTGCATATAACGTCCTTGCCATTTAAAGTCTTAAAGTCTTAATACTAAAGTATTCTACTAAGTTTGTGTATTACTGTATGGATCCCCCTTTCTGATTCATGTTCATAACCATGTTTCTGCAGACACTAGCAGTAGCCAGCAGCCCAGACCTGCAGAGAGAGCTCGCAGAGAGTGCACTCAGCCCCCACGCAGAGCCCAGCTGATCAGGAGAGGTATTTAAAGTCTCCCGATATCGGATTTACATCCAGTCTTTTAGCTAGGCTGCTGTAGTCCTTTTATACTGCAATGCAAGGACTCCTCCATCTCCTTTATAACACGCTCCTAATAAAGCTAAAATCAGCCAGCCCTCTATAAGACTGTAGACAAGGGAACACCACAGATACGATTTATGCGGGTGCTTAATTTTAAAGGTGCTTTTTAGTCTCTTTTGAGCGGTCTAGTGCAAAAAATATAGTTTGATGCTTAAATTATCATTCATAAGATAAACAAGACTAATTTTTGGTTAAAAAAAAAAACACACACAAGATCAAATATGTTACATTTTAATATTTAATGAAGCAAAGTATGAATGCAAAAAAAGGCAGCATGATATTTTTCGTTGAAGGGCCATTAGGTTACAACCCTGATGGAAAACATTTTTGGTATGTTTTTGACTCTTGTTTTATGTCTAATTGTTGATATTTTCCCTCCTGTTTTCACTTCAGGTATAGGCTACCCTCGTGGTGGCCGTGGCCGAGGGTTCAACAGGGGCACACCCTTCTGATCACATCAGTACTAATCTTAGTCTCCCAATTTCCATCCAATTGTGTTTAAAGAAATACAGTACAAAATCAGTGCACCACAGTTTTCTTTTGTACATATTATAAAGTTTTATGTTCTGTAGTTCGCTTCAGGTGTCCTAATTGTGATTTCAAATTGCTATTTTGTACTTTTAGTGATCAGTGTTTTGCTAATAATGAATAAAGCTGTTCAGTGTTTTGCTAATAAAAGGTGGCTTGCTGATTAATGCCAAGCTCAGATTTGTCTTTGCTTTGGGTGTAGTTACTGAGGGCAGCTGAGCCAGTTTCTGACGTCATTCTCAGCAGACGGCTTTGCAGAAGAGGCCAGAACAGGAATCTCCCCGCTGATCTTAATGCTGAAGACTTTAGCTGTGAAGGACACAGAGAGAAAATGGTTATTCCTTAACTACAGAAGAGATCTTGTTTTTCTTATTTAAATGAAGGGGATTAAAGAGGATGAATTCCTCAGTGTTCATGCTTAGCAGTGTTCAGTCATACTAAAATAACCAGCCTTTGCTTGTTTTGTGGGGGAAAGTAGACTTACGCCAAGAGAAGACATAGTGCTCAACCGTGTCAGGCTTCCTAGGGTTGGGCATGGAGAGAGCGGAGGTCACTGGCGTGGGGAATCCTTTCCACTTCATGTTAATGTTGATCTCTCCGGAGAGGCGGACTTTTGTCAGAGAAAATGCAGGCGTTAACAGGTTTTAAAGCAATCCTTGAGTTTGCTGCTATATACCATGTTCTAATAAATGTTACCAGTAACTGGAAATATTGTTACAAGACCCAGATCACTGAATGTTAATCTTTGGTGTAACAAGTTACTCTGGCATTTTCTGAACCTTTTTTATAATCTGCATTTATATATAGATTGCCTTGCATGTGGCTGTTTTAATCACATGTGGATATCAGTTAAATGTCTTCAGGTATTATAATGATGCTTTATCCCACCTGGTTGGCGATTCTTAGCGGACACAGGGTTCTTTCCTTTTTTCCCGCAGGTCGGGCCACTTCCAGCAGGGTATGTGAGTTTCTGCATTGTACCTCCTAGAAAGCAGACGATATGATTGAATGAGCCATTACCCTAAATCTAGAATATGGCTGAGGCTAAGAAAGAGAGTGAACATATATTTTTCTGCCTCATGATATGGCCGGTCACCTTTTTTGAAGAAGTAAATACTCTCAGGCCTGCTTTTGGTGGCAGGGACAGAGAGAACTGCAACAATTTTTCCAGAGAGCCCTCCAAAGTCCTTAGATACAGATCTGGGGTTGCCAGTCTCCATCACACCATTCTGAAAAGTCCAGTAGTTATCACCCTGTGCAGAGGGGAAAACAATGTTAAGGTGTTGTCCATATCCCTCTGATAAGTATTAAAGTGCAAGGTGAGAAGTTTGAGCATATTACAATATAACATTTACATATAATCCTAATTACCTAATCTTATAGCACAGTTTATTAACTTTATTATAAACATTATACAAGACAAAATGGTATTGCCTTTTTCATTAGGGTGCCAATTTTTTTTTTTTGCTTTTAACTCTGATCATGGAAAGCTGCAGGCAAGCATAATTGAGTGATTACCCTGTTCTACAAACCTCTGAAACCTGCAATGTGCTTAATTAGAGAAGTCAAATGCTTTTAACTCAAGTGTGTTTGATCCCAGAAGAACCTCCTAAGCAAAGTTTGTAAACTAGAGGCTCTGGAATAAAACCTGATACCTTGATAATGTAAGTCTTGCCCTCGCAGTTGCAGCGAGTGAAGGCCGTGTCGATAGGAGAAGGAATGCCCAGGTCTGCTGTAATACTGTGAGCAGGACCGGCTGCTCTGGTCTTGGGGTCCAGCAACCAAAAGAAATGACCTGTGAGTGAGAGAGTCAAACCCCAGGTTAAACAGCAATATGGTCAGTTCTCAAAGCGGATGGCTAGACAACTAGGTCAGAGCATTTCCAAAACAGCAGCTCATACGGAGTGTTTCCAGTATGCAGTGGTTAGTAGATCCAAGGAATGACCACTGGTGAACCAGCAACTAGGTCCCCAAGGGACATTGACATGCATGGTGGTGTAGGCCAGATAGATCCACTGAAGGATCTATTGCCAAAATTTTGGTGCCACAGATACCACAGCTCCACCGTCTTGTGGAGTCCATCCCTCAGCAGGTCAGAGCTGTTCTGGTGGCTGCTTTAGTAGGTATGGCAGATCAGTGTACGTTTTATTTAGACACACCTTTCATGAAGAATTAATGTTAAGGTTGTGTTGCTATGAAATCTGATGTGTTAGATAAATGTTAAATTGAATTAAAGTTAGGTTTAATTACCTTGGAAGACAATGATGGAGCCGTTGAATGGTGCAGTTACACCATTGATCGGGAGGCCATTGCAGAGATCAGGGCTGGAGCTCTGGTCTGTTGATAAGGGACATTTAAAGTGTAATTAAAGTTTTTTGATAAATGATTATCCATCTACTGTCAGTGTACTTACAGTAGGCCTAGAATACCTGGAGAGACAAACGTATTTTCACTATAATCAAGCCGTATGTGTCTGTGTTTTATATGCTTTTAAATAATAATAAAGAGTATTGACTAGCCTGTGATACGACCCATTGTGAGCTTCATTACAGACCTGGCTGTCCTGCTGTGTTGGCTGCCTCCAGAGCCTGAGCTATGTCTGTCAATGTGCTTGGTCTTCCAGCAGAAGGCTCAGAGACACTAGTGAGTTGACTAGGATCTTTACTTGCTGGACCACTGATGGAGACAGAAACCTGGATGTGTCCATTTCCATCCGCAAGGGGTTCTCCAGGAGTAGGAGTTCCAGCATGGGGTGGGCCTGAAGTTGATACAAAGAACAACAACTACAGTTCAGATCTGATTACTTGAGATGTTCTTCAGCCTAAAGTCTCACACTTCGGCTTTGAGGCTGACACAGATGCACTCTTTGTAGCTACAGGAAGAAACCAGAGCTACCAGACCAGAACACTTTTTTTGAGGATATTAAAGCAAAGATTAATATAATGTTCTTTAAATCAAAATTTAACAAAGACAAATATGGAATATGGTATTTAAAGTACATGACCAGTCTGAGTTTACAGGGCAGCCATTGGATTGTCTTGTGACTGGAAGGTCCCTAGTTAAGCCTCCCAACTAACTGCATAGATGGGTTAAATGTGGAGATCAAAATCAGCTGAGTGGTTCACCTTGACTATGATAAATAATACATTTTCAAGCCACTTCATTCTCTGTGGCTTATTTAAGCAGTTTCTTTTCTTTTTGCTCTACACACAGTAATCTAAAACTAAGACAATGTATCATTCATGCCAGTAAGAGGAGCTCACCACAGCCTTGGGTGTTTTTGAATAAAGAAGACAGTTTAGAGCTGGTCCTGGATGGAGTCTTACCTGGTGCAGGATTGGTGGGGTAAAGAACAGCCTCAATAGGAGGTGCTGCTGGATCTTCAGTCAGTGGCACAAGTTCCACAGGTTTGCCTCCTGTGGGGGAAAACAGACATAAACATACGAATAAGAATAAGGTTCACTTATAGCAATGGCAAGTGAGCCATGAAGAGGTCGCTATGCATTGTGGGCACTTTAAGAAAATATTACAACGAAAGTGCAAATTCTGCTCATTTAAGACATTTATACAGTGTTTTGGGTATCTGATTATCCTTGGTGGTAAAACTCACCTTCCACATTGGCATCTGGAGCATGCTGACCGAGCGGGAGGGCTGATCTGAACGTGCCATCAGCGCAAGCTAAATGCATACCAGAGACAATAAAATCCTGTTAAAGAGTTACTTACAAATGCAAATTAATAAACATTGTTGAATTAAACAGAGGAAATGATGCTAGGATAAGATGTTAGGGTATATTATCTTATATACATATATCATCTTTAAAGTGCAGAAAATTGAAAAGGAGATTTTACAGAAACTATGTTATCTTTACCCGATGGTGTGATAGCAGGTTTTTTTTAATTATTCATTTTGTACTTTATAGAGCACTGAGTTGCCAGTTCATTAGGATTGTACTAGGTGCTGTATAAGTGTTCCTGATAAATGTAAATTTCTTTTACTCTCTTTATCTGTGTATTCAAATACTTTTTGAGTCTAAAATTAATTCTATCTATTCTATAAATTAGTTCTATCTAAAAGTTCTATTAAAATAATAATAATAATAATAATGATAATAATAATGTATACCTATTCAAATATAAAAGGTGTTAATATAATTATTAACCAGTGTTTAATGGAGTATGCATATACATTATACATATACATTATCTGTTGCTAGGGGATAGGTAGTAATTCATTAAAACTGGTTAACAAAGTTGTACTGCACCTCCTGATGTTTTGCCGCTCTTGACCTCAGGTACACTGTAATTCATACCTGAAATAATTAATAAAAGATAGTTAATTAATACTAGAAGTAACAACTTACATTTTTTGTAGCAACACATAAACACGCATTCAGAAACATAACTATCTACCCCAATGTTATTCTATACTAATGTTCATTTTACTAAAGGTACCATGAGGGTCACATGCCAATGCCAAGAAAGAAGTTAAAATCATAAAACATAACAAGTAGCTCCTAATATAGGATTGTATGTCTGACACACTGCCATCAGGAGAATATTCAAGCATAGTGAGAGCTTATTGGGTCTGTTTTCACCTGTTTACACTGACAATCACTGAGACTAATATTAAATAAATAAATAAATATATAAATGAATCAATGAATGAATGAATAATTTAAATGAAAATTGCTATAAAATCTAATGAATCAAAAAAGAGCAACAATGCATACCGCAGTGTGTCCTGTAGTCAGGACAGCAGGAGTTATAGAGGGTGCAGTCAGGGTCACACTCACACTCCCTCCCTCTTTTGAAAGCTTCCTGGCATCGACCCCTGCAAGAGCCACCTGTAAAACAACAGTGCACCAGTTTATACTCATCTTCATCACAACTCTCAGGACTTGGACAGAGTCATTGGACACCCAATGATGAGTTGATTCATTTAAAGAGTCATGAAGGACACTGTGATGAAAATTGTCTTACGGGTGGTACAGACTTCCTCAAAGTCCTTGCAGCATTCATTGTAAGTTAGACAATCATTGTCGCAGTTACAGATCTGCCCACGCAAGAAAGGCTCTCCACATCGCCCCCTGCAGCTCGCTGCAGAATACAACACAAACACACCTTGAACCAAGAGCGTAACCGAACACTTCAGTTTCAGCAATTATTACATTGTCCATTTATATTTCTTAAAAATAGATATCCTTTACTAATATCACAGTTGAACGTGTACAGTGATAAGTAGTCAAGAAAAATAATAAAAATTAGCTACTTCCTAAAGTTTTACATGTAGCCGCTACATACAGAAATACCCAGTTTCCACACAAAACCTCAACCAGAGAAATAAACCAAACAAATCAAATTTACCTTTTTTAAGTTTTAAGTGTGTGTAAGATTATAATATTTAAGTGAAGTATCATTTCAGATAACTTTTAAATTACAGTTTATTTGTGTATTATAAATCTAAAAAATGTCTAAAATTGTTTAATAAATAAAATTTCTAATAGATTAAAATAGATGGGTTACTCCATGTTAAATTACATACTATGTTATAGTCATACCGTATTTTTGCCATTTACCCTTGATAAAAAAATAAACATTGGAGAAAAGTTTTAAACAGTTGAAACTGTAAATAGGGAGAAAAAGAATGCTCTTATCTAAAGGATGTGACTGACTTTGAGAGGCGCAAGGCTGCAGCAGGATGCAGACCATCAGCAGCACAGAGGAAATCAGAGTCCATCCAGCCATTGTAACTCTCCTAACACAACCTGTTCACCTTTAGCACTGAATGATCCAAACAGCAAAATCTAAGAAAGGAGATAAATGTATATAAATCACATAATCATTGCACTTCAATAATAAATACAGGTTTTATAATTCTAATGAAAATAAAGTTTATAGCTTTAACACACTTCTGCATGTACAGCTAATAAAGCCTTGTGTCGAAAAAAATTCAATTCTCTATAAAGTCTTTTATTTTTTATTATTTACTGAATAACATTCTGAGGCAATGATACAAGGGGATCTTTACTTTAACTACTTTCCTTACTGAAGAATTCATTTGTATATGTTATTGTTAATGTAAGAGATTTTGACTGTTTAAGTACTAATTTTAATCTTAGAAATGTACACTGTAATATAAAACTCTGTACTGAGTCTTGTAATTTATACGTTATTATAAATTTATAAGTATAAATTTTATGAGACAATAAATCAAATCATATGATTTCTACAAAAACTATAGTTATTACAAAAAGAATCAACACATACAAAAAAAGGTTACGAATTTATAAACATGAAATAAATAAATCACTATTAATATTTAAAAGTGTCCAAAAAAAAACCTGCTGTATTTATTTACTAATTTACTGTAATCAATAATTTATAGCAAAGTCCAATAAATAAGTTGTTGTCTTCATTGAAAACTAATTGTTTTTTAAATTTTTATATTGTAGATATATATGTTAAATGTTTTATTTAGAAATACACAGGCATCAACTCTATATCAAAATTATCGAAATCTCTTAAACATTAAATGTAAAATTAGATAATATTATTGTAGATGAGCTTAAGATCTTACCCGCAGGTCGGCTTGTTGAACTCAGAATGTTTCTATTCTGCTGCATTTCTGTCTCTTATATAGCACTGAGCAGCTGGATTTCTCGACTGGACCAGGACATTGTGTAATTAACCACCACAGTCTGATTAAACCACACTTATGCAAAGACTGGCCTCCTACACACACACACACACACACACACACACACACGTTTGTCTTACTTTGAAACTTGTGAGGACCTTCCACTGACATAATTTCTGCGATTAATTATTGTTATGCTACACCAAAATCTAACTTAAACTTTAACCTGAAACATTTTGGCTCTTTGTATAATTAATATATCATATATGAATATGATTTCAGAGATATCATATGCACTGTTGTACACATTGTATTGCACACATCATTAAATGGTTTAGCAGAATTTTCCCAGAATTGCAGGTATTATTTATATCTCTACACCTATCCTTATGTTTTATCTGCATCTCTACACCCAAACTCCTGTAATTACTTTCAGCTTTTTCATTTTGCAAGTAATCTTATACCTTGAAATTAAGTGAAATGTCAAACCGTCTGAAAGCGGTTTTTCCTGTCATTAGTATCAGTAGGACAGTAAATCTGAATTTACACAGGCATTACAAGCCTGCATGCGCAATACTGGTCAGTTTAATAAGTGTCTCCAATTCAAATGAGTCAGCCCCCTTCAGAGTCCCGCAAATGACCTTTAAACATCAGACTCAATTCTCACATTGTGTGGTCACTATGGTTTCCATCGCCACCCTGACCTTATATTTTTACAGTCTTATTCCTCTGACCTTTATCTTTGCTGCTGTTCCTGTTCACATTCTTGAGGTGAGACTGGATGCTTTGGGTCTGAATGAACTTTTGTCACCCACTCACACAGATGTGCTCATTCTACCAATCTAACAAAATTCTATTTAAAAAACTCATTTAAATGATTTTATTGGTTCTTATGTGGCATTATGTCTGACAGTTAGACAAGGGTCTGTGTTTCTTCCACTTCCACTGTTTTCAATGCACACAGTTAAACTAATTGGCCTGTTAATAAAACGCAAAAGCCTTCTGATTCCTGTTTAACCCTCTTTCAGATCATATGATCGAGATTTCTATCTGCATGTAATTGTCTAGACATTAGATTCTGTAGATTAGATGTCAAAGATATATAAATGTGTGAATTCAAGTCAGTTTACACATTAAAAAAAAAAAAAAGACACCATAATGCTCTTCAGAAATAGACACCACTAAGCCAGTGGTGGCCAGTAAATGTAATTCATACTAAAGTAGTTTTTGTGTATGCTTACTATGTACTATGCACACTATGTGTGCATAAAAACAAAAAGTGTGAAGCAAGCACTTCGATTAAGGTACAGCAAACTATAGCAGGTAAAAGTTCTCCTATACACTTAGTCTGTCAGGGTCATGGTTTGTCTGGAGCACACCTGGAATCACTAGGCACAAGGCAGGAATACCCCCTGGACAGGGCGCCAATGCCTACCAGGATATGCCTACCATGTGTGTTTTTTGGGAGATGGGAGGAAACAGGAGGAAACCTGGAGGATCCGGAGAAAACCCACACAAATGTGGAGAACACCCTAAACTCCTCACAGACAAAGACCAGAGCAAGGCTTGAACCCACAACCACAGAACATCTGGAGCTGTGTAGGACACACTACCACCAAAAGTTGGGAATGACAGCACATTTCCACCACAAAAAAAAAAATCATAAAGTATGGCTGTGTCCGAAATCTCATACTTCCGTACTGAACAGTACGCGAAAACAGTACGCGAGTGTGACTAGTGTGTCCGAATGTGCAGTATGCATCAATAAGTACGCTAAAAGTTCCTGGATGACGTACTGTTTCGCGAGACATTTTGCAGTACCCGAACTGCGCACACTGTTCTGTCCCATAATGCAATTCGAGCAGCGCAGACGTTCGGAACTGAAGAGAAGCAAATTATTCTGAGGTTAAAAAAAAAACATTTTAAGGTTAAAAAAAGTACATTAGGGGATTTAAAAAATAGCTGTGATGTGACGTCATGTGTCACATGACATTGGAAAGATGGCGGATCTAGTGTGTCTGAGGCTGTGCATACTGCTCGCTCGCATACTTGAATTGCGTACTGCTTTAACGGTAAAGCAGTGCACACTGATTCAGATTCAGTATGTACTGCTTGAGTACGCCATTTCGGACGCAGCCTAACTCATAATAGTCATAATACTGAAATACTGCCACATTGAATCTCATAATTACAACGTTAAAAAACACGACTTTAAAACTCAAAATTACAACTTTGAATTTCAAAATTACAAATTGGAAACTCATAATGACGACCTTGAAACCTAATATTAGGACTTTAAATCTCATAATTACGAATTTTAATCTCATAATTATACCACTGTATTTTCAGTTGACAGAAACGGACTTCATTAGCAATCACACTGAAATACACGCTGACAGACTGCATAGTGGGCGGGGCCTTCTTAACTGGTCCATGTGATCATATAATTAGGTCCACGTGACAATAATAGGGGATGTAATGGCGCTGAATGGACAGATTAAACCATGGGCATGTGAAAATGACTGCTTTAAGAAAACTAGACCAGATAACAACAAACTCAAATTCAGGTAAACTGAAATGAATTAATTTGTGACTATTTTCCAGTATAGCTGTGGTCTTACTTTTCACATTTTTATTTATCATATTTGTATTTTTATTGAATATGCACATATATGTTGTAATGTGTGCATTAGACTTGATATTGTAATGCAGAAGCAAGAAAAAAGTCTTAGTGATTGTATTTCAGCCCTGTCTTGTAGGACACACACACACACACA
>JAOVVF010000048.1:20309783-20322607 GCA_028565595.1 Duopalatinus emarginatus
CACCAATAAGGGTCCTTGGGCAAGACTCCTAACACTACGTTGGCCCACCTGTAATACCAATAACCTTGTAAGTTTCTCTGGGTAAGAGCGTCTGCCAAATGCCGTAAATGTAAATGTATTCTGTGGTTGGTACCTGTGTCAATAACGTGTAAGGGTTGTATACTAGCTAATTTTATTTTTTTAAATACTAATAATCTAAGTATTTTTTGTAATCATTAAGAATGTTGTGTATACAAGTTAATATAAAAAAAATAAATAAATAACCAATTTTAGTGTTTTTTAATCCAGATGAATTAGCTATGACTTTACAAAATGTCATGTGGTGCGACCGTGATTTATCTTAAAATAAACGAATTGCCTTAACATGCCAAACATTTTTTTTACAAGTTCTCAGTAATATAACATGTTCAGAAACAAAGAATGTACATTGCATTTAGATTTTGTAAATAATAATTTCATATTTTTGTTCGATAAATATCACAGTCGCCTTCTTGAGCATATTTATATGTCCTGTAAATCACATAAAGTTAATAAAATGTTTTAAAACATACACTTAACTTAAACATAGTGCATCAGTGATTCATATTTTTAGCCACATAAGATAGATATTTAATACAGTTACTTCTATTATTGGTCGCACCACATGATATTTTGACCCTTTATAACGGAAAAATAACAATTAGCCAATGTTTTATGAAAAGTTAAAACACTTTCATATACTACATATATATGACCTCAATATATGAATTCTTTTAATTTTTTTTATTATTATTTATTTATTTAACAGTAGAAAATGCAGCTGGACAGATAATTTAGGTGTCACGTCAATGACCCACCTACTACCAAAAGTGATTCAAGGAGGGACGACCGGTTTACTAGATTCAGGGTCATGGGTGCCAAAGGCTTACTGCTATCCATGGGGGTTGAAGGCTAGCCTTCTGCTTTGATCCCAGAGATAATTCACAGAAGGATCTTTTGCCCTGTCTTGGTGCCAGATACCACAGCACATCTTCAGAGGTTTTGTAAAGTCGAAGCCTCAGAGCTGTTTAGGCAGGTGGTTTCAACGTCATGGCTGATCGGTGTCAATATATATATATATATATATATATATATATACCTATATATATATATGTATATATATATATATACCTTGCTATGAATAAAACATATAATAAAACATAAATATAATAAACTTTACATATTTTAACTGCTTCGCTTTCACTGCTCAGCTGTTTCTTGTTTATCGCGAGTATGTTTTTTTGCCTTGTCCTTATCTTATCAAGTACCAGAGAGCTGTAAGCCCTTTACATTCAGAGCTGCTATGAGAAAACCACAAAGCTGCTGTTCAATCAGCACTATAACAGACCTTTCCCATCATTCAGCAGAGCGCTGTGCCCGAGTGTCACTAACATGCAGGTTCATGCATTAGGAAGAGTGATTATCTCTCCGTCTAGACGACAGACAGGAGTCGGTATAATTTGCCTGCAGCCCTCGGTCCTTTCATGTGTCGGAGTCATTCAGGGCCTCTGAAGGGAGATGGAGTGAGCTCTTTGCTCGCTTCTTTCTCAGTCTGTCCAACTCATTATTCATCTGCTTCAGTCTTCTCCGCTTGTCTCTCTTTATCAGTTCTGTTTTCAATTTACGCTGAAAGGTCCCTGTTTCTCCCGCAGTCTATTTCTCTTTCTCTTGTACTTGTTTACTTTGTCCCTCTTGTTCGTCATATGATGGTTGTAGGTCGTGGAGCATCCAACCACTGTGGGCATTTTAAAGTCATTAATTAGGAAAGGGTTACATGTCTGTGGAGGCCAGAGTTAAAATCTTAGGAGGACAATCAGCAATCAACATGACAAAGCTTAGTGAAATTCCCAGGAAAGCATTTTGGAGGTTTATCTACAAAAACCTCTGAAAGTCTGAAACCTTTTGAAGATATTGAAAAGAAAAGAAGACAAAAAGCCCTAAGGTAGTGAAGTAGAATGACTTGTGGACCAAATGATCAGGATACATGAATTTAACCCGATTTTGAAACAATTTTGTCACATGCGTCGGACCTGAAGATGACCACCGGGAGCGAGGAACAGGCCGTGTAGTGTGACATAATCAAAGAACAGCGATGATGAAATGTGTGGTATGTCAGAATTGTTGGTATCGTTGTGTCTAGTTTGACATTTCCTAGGACGTTTCTTGACGGAGACCAGTAGGAAGATTCCGTGACGACATATGAATGCGTGCAAAAACGTGAACAATGATCGATTGAACATGTAGTGTAGCCTGTCTACCAACCAACTAATTGTACACTAGAATTGCCTAATTGTACAAAGTTAACGTCGTGAAAGAGAAAACCAACTGAAGAAACAGTTTTGGTCAAAAACATTTTTTAATGTTTGCAAAATGTACATTTATTATTATGCCTAGTGAACGCTTCAGTCAAGAGTATAAGCAGACTTCATCTCATTGAGACATAGCGTAATTGTAAAATTACAGAGCTGTTGATTACCGTAGTCACACAGTAGATGAGAGAACCAGAGGACGCACATTGGTGATAAATATGAGTGATAATTAAATCAAATGATTAAAAAAATCACAAAAAAAATGATTGGAGCAAGGTGATAATGTTATAATAATTTAATAATAATAATAATAAATACAATAATAATAATAATAATAATAATAATACATTTCTTTTTTTTTGTTTGTTTTTTATATTTAAAGATACAAAAGGTCACTGTACAAAAACTGAGTAATAAATTAAAAAGTAGCTACACGTTATTGTAAAGTTATTGGCAGTAAACATGGCCTCTAACATCATGTACACACACACACACATGCACACACTATTCATTGTTTCAGTAACCTCGTTCTCACTCTGTTGGGTCTCATTTCGTCTTTGTTGCAATGCTCAGGACCATCTCTCGTCTTGAGTGTCTGGATCACCAGCGCTTACCTGATGCCACCTCTTTAAGCCTCATTTCCTTGAAGCCAGCTGGTAATTGTTGAGTTTTGCCCCGGGGTGTCACAGAACAAGTGCAGGTGGAGTATGTTTGGCTCTGGTGTTTGTCTCCCACAGCTTTACTGAGCTCTGAAGGAGAGGTGTTGTTTTGAAACCCTGTGATTGAGTTTACATTTCAGCCATCCTCTTCTGACTCTGCGTGTGTTGCGTGTATCGGCTTGAACTACAGAGTAGCCAAGGCGCCAAAATCCCACTTCAGTATCAGAGCTGTAGATATGCATTCAAACTTCTCTTCTTTATATGTATAACATGGTGTTATGTTAGATTAGGCAGGAGATTAACCAATCCAGGGATTGGATTTCATTATAAACACGATAGATTTGTAATTATATGCCACACAATGTTCTTTCTGTGTCCGGTATTGTCTGAGATTTCCATTTTCGCTGTGTCTGTGCAAGATTGCAACTGTTTACTTGAACGAATGACTTCAAAGCTTTTGAAACCCTTTATCATCTTTTCCCGCAGCTCGATTAAAGCCGAGTGCCCATGTGACGCTCTTCTATCTATCTAGTCCCTCACGATGCATTAAACCACCCACATTCATTCACACTCATCTACCAGCCAATCATAGTGGAGGTGTGTGAACAGTTTGGACATTGGATTCTGAGTACTACACACCAATCAGACTTAACATTAAAAGCACAAAACCACTGACGGGTGACGTGAATAACACTGATTATCTCATTACAGTGGCACCTCTTAAAGAATAGGATGTATTAGGCAGCAAGTGAACAGTCAGTTCTGTAAATTGATATGTAAGAAGCAGGAAAAATGGGCAAGTGTAAGAATCTGAGCGGCCAAATTGTGACGGCTAGACGACTGGATCAGAGCGTCTCCAAAACACCAGGTCTTTCCAGTATGCAGTGTTTAAAACCTACCAAAAGTTGTCTAAGAAAAGACAACTGGTGAACCAGGCACAGGGTCATAGGTGCACAAGATTCACTGATGTGTGTGAGTGTTTAAGGCCAGCCTGTCTGGTTGAATCCCACAGAAGATCCATGGAAGCGTCTGGTACTACTTTCTTGACGCCACAGTTAACGCAGAACACCTTTGGAGGTCTTGTGGAGTCCATGCCTCAACGGACCTGAGTTGTTTAGGCAGGCGGTTTTAGTGGGTGTACATGCTGAATATAGTATAGTAAAGTCTAAGCTACTTGCATTTGTTCAGCACAGCAAACAAGTGATAAACAAGTGTGGAAACTGGTATCACAAGGAAATACAGTTTGAACATTACTTTAACATTACAAATAATGGTGGACCAATAGTGCTCTGGGTTATATGAATGAAAATGCTTCCTGTCTCTCTTATTCTCCTTATCTGTCTGTCTGTCTCTTCCTCTCTCTCTCTCTCTCTCTCTCTCTCTCTGTATCCCTGGGCCAGGACAGTAGGGAGGGGACGGAGGAGCTCCACCCAGATGAAGTGGCTCAGTGGTGGGGTGAATGGAGCAGCTGGTCAACCTGTAGCTGGACATGCGGAGGAGGCGTTCGCTCACAGGAGCGACACTGTCTGCAGCAGAGGTTAGACATCCAGCGAAATACCCGAGTCTCACAGTGTCCTTCTGGACATCCCCAATTTAATCATAATTGAATATTGTGATATAGATAATAGACAGCTAAAAAGGATCTACTGACCTAACCTCCCATTAGACCCGGCTTCCTAAGTAGCTGTGCAGGGCTTGTTACTTCTCCATCAGTCTGACCCTTTGGTGAACCTACTCCTTAGCCTGGTTAGCATCACCCACCACAGACTGTAGGTCAGAACTCCATTTCGTTTTGGATTAAATGGCCCCGAAATCTCAACTCCAAGCTTTATAACTGTTGCAATCTGCTTTGGATTCCAGAGCAGTCTGCAGTTTACCTCCCTGTGCGCTTGTTAAATAGGAAAACAACAAAATGATCCTGACGTTTATTGAAGATGCTGACTTGTGTTTAACGGTTACTGAACCGAAAATGAGTACAGAGCCTCCTGATTTGTTCACGTAAAAGCACATAACATATCAGGTATGATAAAACAAACCTGAACTCAGATAGGAAGTATATATCATTTGGCAGTATTACCTAATTACCCAAATGGAGGCAAAATTGCTCAGTCAGGTGGAACATTGTGCAGATTGGGTTTAAATGAATGTGTTATTAAGTGATGATGATGATGATGATGTGTGTGTGTGTGTATGCATGCGTCTGACTCAGAGAAGTCATGTAAAAACTGTGAAATTATAAACAGAGTGCAAACCGTAGAAAGTATTGTGCAATTACAGATGGAGTGCAAGTGGTATCCTAGTGCAGTGTGATAAATAGATGTGATAAATAAAGATATGTGGATATAAATATGGTCTATACATTTATATGAATACAGAATAAATATATACAGTGGTTAAATATGATATAATATTTACTACAGTTACCATATTATGGTTAGAGGAACACTCATCTGAGTTTGGGGTTATTCCTTTTCCACTTAAGACACTAAATCACTTCATTATCGAACACATTTGGGATGCCATGCAAGGCTGGTGGTACACCAGTGTAATAACACGGCGCTATGGTTGCGGACTCACAAGCTTGCGGAAATATTCCGTAGGTAATGAACACTATACTTCATGCAGAACGGACAACCATGTTGTTGAATTCTGAGGTGTAGGATTTTTGTGTTCCACAGTGCATTGCTCTCATGATTTTGTCTCATCATGTGCAGCCAGCCACCATCAGGGGAGGTGTAACAGCCTCGGACAAAAGCGTTTTTGCCCGCTTCTGTATGGATGAGCTCACAGTTGCCTGTGACCGGATAGCATCTATATGATTGACAGAGAGTATCAAACCCCTCCATGTAGGACATACAGTGTTCAAACTTGCGATCTCCAAATGACAGGGAGGACACTGCTCTGTTGTACCGCTTATGTCAAAAAAAAAAATGTACACTTGCATCCAAGTGTGGATTTTTTTGTTCATTTTACAATTTACAGCATTTAGCAGACTTGCTTATCCAGAACTTATCACAGACATGCTCTATAGTCTCCATTAGAAACTTCCCTTATCCTTGCCAAATACACATTTGGGTTATTTTCTAATTACCATTCTACCCTCTTACACAACAGTTACCCTCCAAGAATGTTGAGTCCTTAGAGAGACGTGAAGCTTGCTGTCTTATCTTTTTGAACTTCTGCTCATGCTACATCACAGGGCAGCTGAACATACACACAGAAAGTACTTAAAGTTGATTTGTGTTACTATGATTGACAGAGGAGAAACTGATGCCATCCTTCACACTCTAAGAGCACAGCCTTGCTTTGGCCTCTTGGACCCTTGGCTGTAGTCGGGGTTTTCACATTCAATTTACAATTTCCTGATGACAGGATGAACAGTTTTTTTCATGATGATCGATTTTTTTTGTTTCACCACCTACAAACCTAGAAGTACAGTCTTAGTCTAGTAGTGTCTACACTAAGAGGTGTCTTAGTAAGTGTTGAATTTGAATGTTGCTGGATGGAAATACTTTCTGCAAAAAGTGAAAGTGAACTATTTGCCTACTGTGCTTGCACACAGAGAAATGTGACCTCCGCATTTAACCCATCTGTTTTGTGAAACACACACACAAGTGAACACTAGGGTATGGCGTCAAAATTGGATCAAATGTTTTGCGCACCAAAAACAAAATCTGTGCATTCTCAATTACAAAATCTCATTTATGGGTTACAGATTTTAGTTTTTGGTGCGCAAAACTTTAGATCCGGTTATGGATTTTGCTTTTTAGTGCACAGATTTCCTTTTTTGCGCGGGTTTCCTTTTTTGCGCGGATTTCCCTTTTTGCAGCACGGATTTCCCTTTTTGCTGCGCAAAACTTTTGGACCTTTTTTTGCGCTTGGGTGGGAACTAGACAGCTATTGGCTGTTGAAGTTAAGCCCCGCCCACCCATGCTGTTTTACACTCGGTATTGTGCCGAATTCGGCACCCCTGCCCTGAGATGTATCCCCTGTTCTTCTAAACTACAGTGACTCGTAAATAATAATAAAAAGGAGAATGCAGCGTACATACACCGGTGCTCTACTACACTGTAGTCTGCAGTGACCTTGTATACAGCATGAACAACCAATGAACATGTATGTGTAAACAGAAAGTTATGGTTAATGGCTTTTTACCTATTTTAAATCTACCTGCATTAGTATTACATCCATGAGACCTATACAGTTAATATATGTTGTGATTAAAAACATGATTGTGTAAACAAAAAGAATGACGAATTCCCGAAAGGGGATGCATCTCGCGGCAGTCATGTTGATTGGGGGCGTGTAGAATGGGCTGGCTGGGCAGGGCTTAACTTTACCAGCCAATAGCTGTCTAGATCCCGCCCAAGCGTACAAATAGGTCCAAAAGTTTTGCGCAGCAAAAAGTGAAATCCGTGCAGCAAAAAGTGAAATCCGTGCAGCAAAAAGGGAAATCCGCGCAGCGAAAAGCAAAATCCGTAACCGGATCTAAAGTTTTGTGCACCAAAAACTAAAATCTGTAACCCATGAATGAGATTTTTGAATTGATCCCCGCACTGGGCAAGACACGACTGAGGTGCCCTTAAGCAAGGCAGCTAACTCCCCCAACTGCTCCGCGGGTGCCGTGGTTTGGGGCTGCCTCCCTTTCTGGACGAGTGTGATCACTGCCCCCCAGTGTTTACTTTTGTGTGTGTGTGTTTTACTGCATGGATGGGTTTTACTGCATGGATGCAGAGGTCACATTCTTCTGTGTGCAAGCACAGTAGGCAAACAGTTTCACTTTCACTTTCACTTGTTGTATTTCCATCCAGCAACATTCAAATTCAACCAACGCTGTGAGATTACCATTAACACTTGCCAAGACACCTCTTGGTGTAGACCGGAGAGGGGGCCAGCCCCAAACCACGGCAGCTGGGGAAGTTGGGTGCCTTGATTATGGGCACCTCAGTCGTGTCTTGCCATGTGTGCAGAGCAAACCTGGGATCTTCCGGACATGAGACCGGTTCCCACCAGGCTGCCCTGGCAGTGTTATAAGGCACAAGCATGGGAGCACTGTTAGAAGGTGTGGTGCCAAAGTTTAAGGATGCATTAGGTGTACATTAAATGATCATACACTTGCAGGTTGATTTAATACAAACTTGTTCTAACAGTATGAGGTGACTGTATGACGATAGCATAACCGATATTAAACTGGCAGGTTTTTAACTATAAAAGACCATGCATTATTAGCAAAGAAGGGAGAGAGTTCTTCTCTTCTAACCCCCAGGATGAGTGAAATGGTACATCTATGGGCCATTAATTAACCAAATCACTGGTCCACATGACACCAGCAATTCTGCTCAGACAAACATACTTATAAAATGCCTTTTAGAGCAAATGGGCGGCCACTTTGGGAAGATTCCTCTGCCGATAAGGGCTCACGTTGAGCTAGGCCAGCTGGCCCCCATTAGCACTCCCCTGTGTGAGAGTGTGTGAGTGTGTATGTGTGTGTACATGCTGGGGAGGGGGATCGCAGTGGCGAAACAGAAAGATGAGGAGGAGGCCCATCTGGAGTGGGCTGAAAGGGGTGAACAAGCCTGGGAAAGTTGCACATGTGTAAGCCAGGTAGTCTCTCGTGAGAGAAGCAGAGTAGCGTAGATCAGATACAGAGTGTCTGATGCAAGATGGCATAGAGACTAGCAAATGAGTTAAGGATGGATTTAGTTCTGCAGGGAAGTATAAAAATGATTTAATGCCACATATTGCAAAACCCTGCCATGAATATCTGCACATGCGTGAATAAATGCTTTCAGTGCCCCAAGTCAGTTCTTCATTTATAATCACCAGGCATGAAGTTAATTTAAATAGCTGTCAGGCTGTCAGAGTTACAGATGTGCAACATATTAAAGGAAAACTACAACAACAAAGTGTGTTAGGAAAGTGCTGGGCCACCGTTAAAGCCAAAAATATGCTTGGACATGATTTCTACAAGTCACCAGAGCTGTACTAAAGGGCTAGGATTCACTCTTCTTCATTCATAGTCCCTCAGCTGGTGTTGTGTTGATGGTAGAGGAAATCCTAGTCTTATCACTAAAAAACACACATGTACAGTATTCAGTTGGGTTGAGACTTGGTAACTTGGTAGATCAGTGGATATGAAATGTGATCAATTTAACCCCATGAAAGCATTTATTCAGCTTTTCCTTAATTCACCAACCATCTGTTGTTAGTAGTCTGATAACATTTGTCCCATGGCAGCCATGCATTTTGACAGACGTGTCATGCCGTCACCTGGACAGACGTGTCATTCTGTCACCTGTACAGACACATGGTGCGTTCAGCTAGACAGAAATGTCATGCCGTCACCTAGATAGATACATGGTGTAGTCCCTAGACAGACGTGTCATGTGTTCACCTAGATAGACATGTCATGCAGTCACCTGGACAGACGTGTCATGCGGTCTCCTGGGCAGACATGTCATGTAAATAAAGAAACAGAAAACATGATGGTAAGAAAACTATAGTCTGAAACAAAGCAGACTTTTTGCCAAACATGTAAGCACAATGTGCCTCCTCTGTATTTTTTAAAGGAGAATAAGGACTATGACAACACAATTGTTCCTTGCCCAGTAATTCATGAACTAGTTTGTGTCCCATAGTCTCATTAATGCACTAAAATAGCTCCCTATAAGCCATATTTAGCCTCAGCAATTAGGTTTCTGGGTATGCCGTGCTTCTACTGGGTTATTATTATTATTATTATTATTATTATTATTATTATTATTTTAACATGTAATGTTCTATTTCTAGGCTCACTACTACACACAACATTAACAGTTCCTTCTGTGCTGGATCACCAAAGCGATATCAGTTGTGCACTAACCAGGTAGGGCATGTTTTATGTCCATCTTTTATGTGATTTGGAATCCCTGAAGTGGAGCTGGGCGTAATTAAAGGATAAGGAAAATGATGGAAACTGTGTGAACTGTGTTCTGCCAAAGCTGGCTAGAATACACATACATTCTGACATGTTCATATAATACAGTAATATGTACAAGCTGTGCCATGCGGCCTGCTGTTTGAGCTGTGTAATTATTCATGTATCTGTTGCCTAGCCATGCCCCAACAGCAGAATCGGCTTCAAACAGCACCAGTGCTCCCAGTTCAACTCCAAAGCCTTCAGCAGGAAACACTACGAGTGGGTTCCTCTCTATCCAGGTAAGAAGACCTTTCTTGGTCATATGAATATAAAGGAGGTTTCAGACACATTCAGATGGACATACGCCTGTTTGGACATATTCTTAGTGGTTATTGCTATAATGAAGGCTCGGTCTTGGAACTCCGTTATTAGAGAGACTGTGCAGCCAAAAGAAAATTTACACAATTTGTAATCAGCCAAGACATGTAGGTTTGCTTATGAACACTGGACACAGGGCTCAGTAATACTATTTACAGATAAAGAGTCCAACAAAAATCCTTTTTTAAAATGAATATTTTTAAAATATTATAATTTTTTTTAATGGGGCAGAAAATATTCATCACAATAAAATATTCATAAAATATAAAATGACAATAAAATATTCATTTTATTCAAATATCAATAATTATCATTATTAATTCATTTTTAATTATCTATTTTTAACAAAGAACACGTTATTTTAAATTTAATTTGATTTATTAAGGCAAACTGGTATTATTTTAATTGATTAATCACAACAATAAAGTTAATTAATTATTTTAAGTTTACAGAAATTATAAAAATAATGGTAAGGAATAATCTCCTCTTGATATATACATTAAAAAAATCTAATAATAAAAATGATTTTATGTTTTATATCATGTTTATTTAGTTTATTTTATTTGCTTTGTTGTATTTCTACTCTTGGTCAGGACATTTATCCTGCACAGTGATCTGATCTCGGTCTGATTTTTAAAATTAAACAGAAAAACTGCCACACTGGCGAGCTGACAAACTTTTTTTTATTTACTGTGGGTGTTTTTTTCTCTTTTTTCCATTTTTATTTCCCCAGTGTCTGCATTTAATTTCTCCCTCACACTGTTTCTGTTGCTGTCATGTCCAGTGTGTAAAAGATGTTAAAAGATTGGCTGTTTGCATGTCACTTATAGCACTTACACCTATATTTTTTTTTCAAGAGATATGATTGGCTGTTTAAGAGTCAGAAGCACATTTGGGGTTTTTATTAATAAAGCCAAATGTTGTGTATCCATTGTGTTCTGTCCTAAAGGTTTGAAATTAGTAGCACTAAGTAAAACGTTAGAAAATTTTACTTATCGCTATTGATGATTAATCTATTGCGATACATATTGCTATAGTTTTATCGCCCAGGCCTAGGGGCAGTGTTGGCTTAGGACTTCCATTTACATGACTTGGTTGTAGTTCACTTTTGAGAAAATGAGCAGCCAAAGTGACTAAAATGTAAATGAGTTTAGTCTAATTGCAAGTCTACAGGTGACTGTCTGGAGGACAAACCAACATACAGTGTCTTTGTAAGGTGTTGGGACACCACAGACTAACAGAACATCTCAGACGTGATGTTGTGATGTTTAAGGGGTTTCAGATCAGTTGGAGCTCCTGTAAGTTTCTGCCAACTTTTCTCCTCATCTTTGCCATCCTGATGGTCTGAAATCACTAGAAGCCTGTTCAGACGAAAGGGCAAGTCAGGCCTTATCCTTCCACTGCCCTTGTGGTACTCTTCAAATGACTGTCCCTGTTTCATTTAGTTTTCATACACACAGCATCTCTGATCTTCCATTCTTGGCCCCAGGACAGCCGTTCCATAGACTCTCAACTCATAGATGGGCGTTTGGGTTTATTTCCGAATCCCTTGGCCTCTAAGGAACAAAAGAGGCCTTTCTATAATACAATGAGTAACTTCAATCTCCAGCAGAACTCTCCAGAGTCTAGAGATTTAACAGCGTTAATGATGTCATGTCCTCTTCAGATGATTACATCAGCATTTCCAGCAAGCCATGCGACCTGCAGTGCACCACCACCACAGGAGAGAGACAGCTATTGGTTCCGGCACACGACGGGACCTTTTGCAGGAACGGGGTCTACAAGGGAGTCTGCATCGAGGGCCAGTGCCAGGTTATGCACTTACCCCTACTTCTAGAAGGGCACACGCTTGTAAATTAGAGTTCAGTTGACGTGCCATTTTGTTCTATAGTTTTTGACAACTCGGTCAAGTTTTGTCATGCTGTAATAGAATGCAGCAGTTAGCCTCTAATTCGGTAACCCATGCAAATGCTAATAACTGGATGGCACTCATGAGGTTTGAATTGATTATTTGTCCCTCGAGGGGTTTAGACTACATGGGTCACAATGCAGAAGTACGTGCAGAGTGAGTGTAGAGCAGCAACAATACATACTTCAGTTTAGTGATACACACCTTCTTTTGCAAGGGTCTGTGCTTTGCTTTTGAGCCAAAGTGTTCATGGCACCTTGTGCAGATTTTTAAAGAAGCACATTATATAGCTGATGTTGCTCTAGGCCCTCAGGTTCCCTGATAGCCATTAAATGTTCTGTATAATCATTGTAATATCTCATACATAAACCTTCACAACAAGGACAGTTATGATTATAAACAATCTAAATAATAACATGAAATACGCTGAATAATAATCTTCCATGATCGATAATACATTCAATTCAATTCAATTGTATTTGTAGTAGTGCTAACAAAACTAACAAAAAACTATTTCCTATACACTGAAATGCCAGAAAAACTGATACACCTGTCTCATATTGGTTGGTCCCCCGCATGAGAGGAAGACTGCACAAATACGGAAATATTCTATATGCAATAAACGCCATACTCTGGCGTCAAAATAGGATCAA
>JAOVVF010000048.1:20388380-20400150 GCA_028565595.1 Duopalatinus emarginatus
ACTATACTCTACTGTACTATACTATAATTTACTATACTATACTCTACTGTACTATACTATAATTTACTATACTATACTCTACTGTAATATACTATAATTTATTATACTATACTATACTATACTATACTCTACTGTACTATATTATAATTTACTACATTTTACTCTACTATACTATAATTTATTATACTATAATGTACTATACTATAATTTACTATACTATACTCTACTATATTATAATTTACTATACTATACTCTACTGTACAATACTATAAATGACTATACTATACTCTACACTACTCTACAATACTATACTAAATTTTTTGGTTATACATTTGCACTGTTCCATAAAGCAGAGAATTGTTCATTATTCACACTATATAGTGTTTATATATTTAAACTATCTGTGTCACTCCAATGAGGACAGGTTCCCTTTTGAGTCTGGCCCGTCATAAGGTTTCTTCCTCATGTCATCTCAGGGAGGTTTTCCTCTGGCTTCTCATCAGGGATAAAATTTGTATACATATGAAAAATGTACATTTTATTCTGCTGTAAAGCTGCTTTAGGACAATGTCCATTGTTTATAAATAAACTAAATTAAACTGAATTGAATTAAATTCAATTGAATTTAATTGACCTGGACTCTGACAAATGAGTAAATGTTGTCTTCTTATTTCTATTGCACTTTTAACAATGTACACTGTCCCAAAACAGCTTTAAAGAAATATAAAATCTGGATATAAATTTTACATTTACATTTTGTCTGTAATGAGAAGATGGGGTAATAATGTCAATGTCAACTCTCTGAGATGACAAGAAGAAGAAACCTTGAGAGGAATCAGACTCAAAAGAAAACGAGTCTAAACTAAAAATAAAACCTTTAAATCCTTTAACTATCCACTACACCAGACATGCAAAACTCCACATTACTCAAATGCAGCCGTGAACACAACACAAACATGTAAAAAAATAAAATAAAATAAACTAAATAAATAAAATGTCACAATAAATGGTAAAAATACAAAAGCAGACATGATGTACCTTCTGATCGCAGGATAAAGTGGAACGGTCCATTCTGCGTGCCTTTAAAGGGGAGGAAGGTGAGGACTTACATTTGGCTGGCAAACCTCCTAACATAAAGACAAACCCAAAATAGAAAATCAATTAAATTGAGTAAACATCCTATAACTACTGACATTATAAAACCAAAGTTACTATTCATTAATATATCAATGATACAAAAACATGACAAAGTTAGCTATTTCAAGATTAGTGTTTTTATAATTTGTTTATTTTGAGAATAACCTTTAATGAATCGTCCACATTTAACCAATCCTTGCAGTCAAACACACACACTAGTAAACAGTGGGAGCAGTCGTGGGCTTCTGGCAAAGGAATAAGCCATGGCATGACTGAAGTGCCCTTGAGCAAGGCACCTAACCCCTAACTGCTCCCTAAGTGCCCTGGATAAGGGCTGCCCCCCCCCACCCCCTTTTCAGTATGGGGGATTGAACCGGCACACGTCTGGTCACAAGATTGGTTCCCTTAACCTCAAGCCATTGTTATTGCAATTTAGAATAATTCACTATAACCCCATTTGTGCGCTGATATATAGTTAAATCAGATACCTGGCTTGTCGTAGGTGAAATTCTGCAGTGAGCTGGGAGACACCAGAATCGTGTCATACTTCTCTTTGGAGTACAACTGCGCCCTCTGCTTCCTGAATTCCTCATCTCTCTGCTTCACCTCCTTAATCTCCTGGTCCACCAGAGACAGAGTGCTGTGTGAGCGCAGTTTAAAGAAGGGGTTGTTGTGGAACGTGCTCTCTTGGGTCTCCTGGCATGCACTGCTCAAGCAGAATTCAGAAGCACTTCGGATAATAAGATTAGACGTTTCCAGGATGATGATGTTGCTCGAGTCTGAGGGCCACTCATGGAACCGGTTTGTCACCGGAGAGAGCAGATTTTTACCTCTTTGCCGCTGGTTTGTGGGATGCGACTCCGGCTCGAGGATGATGACATTGTTGGCCACCATCTCGTGATAGGTCGCTTTTGATGTCGCCGAGGCAGTAACAGAGAAAGTCGGTTGGGCAGTGCTAGAAGGTCTCTGGGACCTGCACCTGTCTTCACGTGTGTTGTACGTCTTCTTTTTTTCCTCAGTATCTGACCTAGCCGTCATCAGAGTTGCTGGTCTGGGTTTATTCTGCACAGGTTCACTAGAAGGTGGTCTTGACATGGCCCTCTCTCGTTTGAAACATTCCTCTCTTTCCATAGTTTCACGGATTTCCCTTTCGACCGGAGTCTCTGGTTCATCGTAATGAGACCGGTAGCTTGTATCATCCAGGCCTGAGTCGTCTGAACACGGGCTAAACTGAGTATACTGGTAGTCAACAAGACTTAAATTATCTGAATCCGGATCTCTCTTGGGACGCTCCAGGTTGCGCATGGATGGGTACATGATGCTATTTCCACCCTGCTGTTTTACGGCAGACTGCTGTACCTGGGCCTTGCATTGTTCCTCCATTTTCTGCCATTGTTTACGAGCCATCCTGAAATCCACATGCTCTGTGCTGACGTTCTCGTTCTGCATCTCCTGAATCACGCAGTAGTCTTGGGGCAACTTCTTATCAAGCTCGGAAGTCGAGGCAGACATGCGCTGCAGGCTGTGTTTTACATTCTGGCTCGGGTCCATCTCATTTTCGGAGATCTTGGTTAAGCTGCTGTAGTGGATAGAGTCCTTATAGGAAATGTCCTCCAGCTCACATTCAGTGGAACATTCCGGCTGCGCCAGAGTGTCAACACTTTCTGTCAACGCTGATGGCTCATCATCTACATCAGGTTCAGCTTTGTTCTCAGACTGGCTATTCATTTCATCCTCCAGCGCGTGGTTTTGGTTGTTCGTCTCGTCGTTGACGTCAAGCGTTTCCGATTCCAAAATGGCACCAAACTCGTCTTCATCGACAACAGGAGAAAACATGGTCTTCCACTGCTCCTCAGCATCGCTGTCCGATGACACGATTGCCATCTCCACGTGCAGGCAGTCACTCAGGTCATCTCGATCATTATCATGGCACGATTCAGTAGAGGCGTCAGAAACAGCCAGCTCCTTGATTTGCTGCTCCAATACGGATTCTGGCTCTATTTTCTGAGTTTCCTGTTGTTCTTCGAGCTCGGGCTCTTTTGTATCAAAAGATGATGGGATGTTGTTTTCCTCCTCCACCAGCTGGTCTTGTGCTTGGGGATCAGTTTCAGGCTCTGGAAATGGCACAGATTCTTTGGGATTCTCAGCCTCCTCTTCCTCTGTCTCCTTCACCATTGTGCCCTCTTGTCGGTTTCCGTCACGTTCCTCTGTGCCCTCACATTCATTGGCTGCGTCGCTGCTTATGTGCTGAGTTGCGAGTGGGGAGTTGCCCTTTTCAGTATCCAGGCATTCGGAGAAATGTTCATCACAGCATTCTTTATCATCTGTGCTCTGCTGGTATTTGTCCTCTTCTTTTTCCCCAAGATCCATTTTATAGTCTTTGACATCAGCCTTTTCTAAAAGCTGGCTTGTCTCCATGGAGACAGCCTCAGGGAGATTTTCCTGCTCTTTTTGTTCCTGATTTAAAGAGTCTCTCCCACCTTCAGTTAGTTCATTCCCATTTGGCCTTTTCACACCAGCTGTGGCTCTCTATGAAAGTTAGATTAAAAAGGTTTAGGCTCATGATAACACAGAACAGCGGCATAAACATTAACCAAGAACAGCAAACTTTACGCCAAACCAGCATCGTCACTTTCTCATAGTCTCATCCTCATCATCAGGGAGCGATTAATAAACTCGATGGGTTAGGTCGGTCAGTCAGTTGTCGAAACCTGTTACTCTGAATTGTCATCATGCCACTTTAATTATATTGAAGTGGCTCCATCACATATCACTAAACAGGATGTGAGCGGAGATCTTTAACTGGATAAACTACCGTGAGACAGGTTTCAAAGCAAGCATGGAATCTGTCACAACGAGTCACAACAAGATTTGGATATGGATATGTCACTGGCCTCAGAGGTAAAAAGAATCCTAAAAGCATAACATGTGCTTGCAAATCTCAGTGTTATGTTTCAGTTGCAGATAAACAAGATATACAATTAGCCATGACTGGCAAAATAGTACAGGAATTTAGTTCATATTAAAACCTATGACTGCAAAAACGACTGCCGACTGCGAACTGTGGTGCAATCATCCTTAAAACTTTCACACATCTGCCTTCTCTGCTCTTCTGGTACTTATTTGAGTTTGCCTTATGGAACAATTACAGACTTCAACCCTCTCATTTGCATCTCATTTACAGATACAAGAGAGACTGAACCTAGAATATCTTATAAAAGTGGAGCTAGATTGTCCTCCAGTGCCTCTGATTGCACTGCTTTATCCTTTCTTCCATCATCCTTTACACACATCACTACCTGGAGGATTAATCCAGTGTTCAACCAAGGATTTTATTCAACCCAGATATATTTGACTTGTGTTTTTGGTATGTAGGAATGTTGTACTGTCCAACAAATCTCCCAAAATATTTAGATTTTGAAATGTTTGTATATTAAGTGTGAAAAGTGTGTATATTATTCATTAATCTCGATGGAATAAAATATTTGTAGATATAAACATTGTAGATGTTCGGTCATCAAAATCTAACCCATGAAAAACTTATGTATGACAGGAGACATTTCACTTAAAGAAAAACCGACACAGACAAGACTATGCAAAATATATAACAATGCCACCTATGCACATCAGTGGTTGTGTCCGCTAGTGCAAATCCACAGGCTCTCTATAGAGGCTTGGTATATAGTTTGTTTAGCTGACATTCCAATGGGAACCCTGGAACGTCTACAAACACAGGGGCAGCCGTGGCAACTGGCTACGTGACCGGAAGGTTGCGGGTTTGAGCCCCGCCCAGGGCAAGACACAACTAAGGTGCCCTTGAGTGCCCTGGGTGCTGCCCCCTGCTCTGGGCAAGTGTGTACACTGCCCCCTAGTGTTCACTGGTATGTGTGTGTTTCACTGCACGGATGGGTTAAATGCAGGTCACATTCCTCTGTAAATAGTTCACTTTCACATCTCTGACAGATAAACGCTGTGTGCCTCCTTTCATTTATGTCCTGCACCCTTTATCAACAATCATCTAAGTCACCAGATCTGAGAACTGTGTTCTAGTTTGCAAGAAGTATAGTGTTTATTGCCTACAGAATATTTCCGCAAGCTGGAATGCCTATATTAGACTGGTGTATCAGTTTTTCTGGCACTTTAGTGTATATGGGAAAAGTCTGGAAAAGTCTCTCACTTTCTCTCTCTCTCTGCCTTATAATGTCTCAGTCACAACACTCTGGGGTAAAAAGCTTATGCATATTTTGGGGCACCTAACCTTTACATATTTATATAATATTACATAGTGATTCTATACGTGCAGTTTTATGGCTCTCTGCCTGTTCATTTAGATAGGGGCCTGATCCTGTTAGCTCAAAATAACTGCCCGAGGGCATTACCAAGATAGCTTGCAGAGTGAAGACACTTGCCAATGAGGATTTTGATGGAGTGTGGGCGGGTACATTTTCAACAGAAAAAACTCTCGACTTTCTGGACATTGAGTTCGTTAATTGTTCCACCTGGATGCACAGATCTCTTAATGGTGCAGAGCCACATAACCTACTGCCAATCACAGAAACACTACTGAGCTAACGTTATCTCGAGCTTACATATATCCACAGGTGGTCTGATAGCAAGCTGTCACTTCCTACTTGCACGCTTTGGCACAAAATGGCAGCCACTGCTAATGTTAAGAGCAGACCAATGCCCAAGATATTGATTAAAAAAGTCAGAAGGCAGAAGAAGGTCCTTTTAACCTGTCTTGAGATAGTAAAATCAACCATCTGTGTTTATTAGTCTTAGATTATGTCCAGCTGTTCCTGTAAATGTGCTGCGGAAACAATAACACTGTAAAAGAAACACATTAATATACTCATGTTAAAAGTAAGTCAGTAAGTCAGTCAGTCATCTTATCTGCTTAAGATAGGGTCCCGGTTTGTCCAGAACCCACCCGGAACCACAGGGGGCAAGGCAGGAATACCCCCAGACGGGGTGCCAATCTATCACAGTGTACCACATACACACACAGACCCATTCACTCTCACACTCGCACCAAGGGGCAATTTAGCACATCCAATTAGCCTGCCATCTGTGTTTTTCAGGAAGTGTGAGGTAACCGGAGTACCTGGCGAAAATGCACATGGACACAGGGAGAACACACCAAACTCCACACAGAGACCGGAGCAAGGCTCGAACCTACAACCGCAGATCTCTGACCCGCACACTACCTGTGGTGTCCCTGTGCTGCCCTAATGTGTAATATGTCATTTATACAGTATGCACCAAACTCTTTTTTTTTATTTTTATACATACAGATAATTATTAGTCAGCTATTTTAATAACCACCAGTTGCCGGAGTATAACCAGAGTATAATAAGGCAGTATGTTAAATTCATAGTATGATATCTGTACAGTGATCTTGAAATTTATTTAATCAGTGTATCTTACCACGGTTTTCAAATCTAAATCAAAGCTTATAAAACACTGCAGTGCCATTTATTTCATTAACATTAAATGACCAGAAGGCTGAGAACTGTGGAAATGTCTGAACTATTTGTACTGTAGAAAAAACACGACCTTGCTGAATATGACACAGACACTGGTATTGTACTGCAGAATATTAAAGAAAGAACCATTTCAGCTGTATGATCACACAACTAAAAGAAACGTGTTCTTTTAGCTGGGTTTCACATTTGCCGAGCACAGTGTCAATGTTCAGAAACAGCATGAAACGGTTGCTTAGAAACAGATGGCTGGAATCGGAGGTCCTTCATGGATGCAGAGTGAATTCACGCCTTGTTAATTATAAATGATTATAGACTATCTGTGAATTCAGTATATGTTATGTAGGAGACTTGTGTAACAGAATAAAAATCTATTTCGGTTTAAAGGACATCCTGTCCTCTTCGATTTGACTTATTGATGAGTGACGAGCATTTGCCCGGAATACACCCTGCTGGTTTTGGAAATAAAGCTTACAATGTCTGGGCAAAAAAGCCAATAAAGTCTATTTACAGACTGTAGATGTAGATATACCTCATAAATCACAAGACTAAATTCAGAAATAGCAATGATAACTATTTAAGGCAATTTGGCACTTTATTTATTTATTTATTTGCCCATCCATCCATCCATCTATCCATCTATCCATCTGTCTGTCTGTTTATCTATCACCATCTTTGTTAAATATGCCATGATGTCAGGCTTTTATATAAGTACATATTATACAAACCAGTTGTCTGGTTGTCGCTCAACTTTTCACAGGTCCAGCCATTCTATCTACAATAACACTGTATTCTGTAATACTGCACTGGTACTTTATTGCTATATACACGTGTCAGGTATAAGTACAAGTATATACATATACTGTGTCACTTCTCTCTATATTGTTTTATACATTACATTATTCTATTTTTATTTTGTGTATGACGTTTTGTAATGTCTTTTACGTATATGTAAGATGCTGGAACACCCTAATTTCCTTTCAGGGATTAACAAATCCTTATTGTGTCTCATCTGATCTAAATAAGTCCACATTTTCAACAATTGGATTCAAATATGATGCAGGCACATTTTTGAAAAAGTTTGATCTATTTATTCATTGTCTATCGTTTTCTACTCTATCCTGGTCAGAACTGTACTGAATGCAGAGCTTATCCTAGAAACACTAGGAATGAGGTACGAATAAACCCAGTATGGTTCATCAGTCCATTATACACACACACACACACACACACACACACACACACACATGTTCCTTTACACCTAAAAGCAACTTAGTCACCAACCCACTTACCGACATGCAAGGTAGGAGGAAACCACAGCACCTGGAGGAACCCCTTCAAACTCCCACCCACACCACCCACACACCCCCCCCACATACACAAAACTGAGGGCCCTAGAGCTGTAAGGCAGCATCACTACCTGCTACACCATGCCGCCCACATGATTTACCAAGATGTCATATCATATTGATGAACAGTACTGTTTCGCCTCACATTGCCTGTAGCTGTCTCACTATTTCGCTCTACTTGTAATCGATTTAGATAAAAAGCTTGCACGGTCACCGCAAATGTCCATCAAGTGCTTCAGTGGCCCTGATATGATGTCGCCCTTGACTGTCATTCAGATCCCCCTGGGTTCATGTGGGTTCAGATGAGCCTCTCTAACTTTATAGATCTGCAGGACTGGGTGCAGCTCTATGCATGAGGGACAGATATGAAGGAGAGACAGTGATGAAGAATCAGAGATTATATGGCATGGATTTAGACATAAGAGACATGCACAAGGCATTGCATTTTTTTTTTTAAGTAATGCATGATGCATGATCCGGGTACGTACCAGCAGCTTTAACACGAGCAGCCAAACGGAGATCATCTCCAGCCTACCGCAGCTCGTGCATGATTGCACGAGTCGGAGCAGCACGAGAGATCGGGCAGCAGCGCGTCGCCGGCGCGAGCGAATCATAGGTTCGTGCCTTCTTACCCTATCGATCACTCAGCAACAGTGTGCCGTGAAGTAGAGCGGACGGAATAGGCATTGGCAGATCGGCAGGAAAGCCCTGAGAGCTGTGGGCTGGATAAATCCATACACATGCACGCAGTCTCTCTGTCTCTCTCTCTTTCTCTCCCTCTCTGTGCACAGGAATAGAGACGGACGCACGCGCAGGCTGCAGTCAGCCCTGCCTCCAGCAGGGGCTCGTGCTTTGCTTGCTTTGGGCGCCCACACACTTGTTCTCTTGCGCTCGTGCAATGTGAGTTACAAGTCGATGCATTGAACCAGTTCTCAATCATGGCTGATTGGTTGTCTGGCAAAAAGTGTTTGGCCTTCAAGGGGTCTGAGTCACATTGCTGCTTCACCTTAAATCATTATGCAGTCATATGCATATCTACAGTAATCACACTGAAGTGTCAGACTAACCTGGGCAACACTCTAAACCTTGGTAGAAGCGTGGGATTGCAGAAATACGACAGGGCAGGGCGTACTTCCTACAGAACGGTTATGGAACCGTCCCGGTTTCGATCCCTGCAACAAGCAAGACACAACTGAAGTGCTCTTGACCTAACTCCCTAACTTCTCCCTGGGCACAATGGTTTGGGCAGGGCAAGTGTGTTCACTGCCCGCCTAGTGTTCACTAGTGTGCACGGCTGGGTTAAATGCAGATGTAACATTCCTCTGTGTGCGAGCACAGTAGGCAAATAGTTCACTTTCACTTTATTTCTAAAATCTGGTGACAAAGGTGGGAAACCCCGAACTCAGATGACTCTTCCTCTAACCGTAATTTGGCATCTCCAGGTGTTTATGGTGATGCATTGATCTGCTAAAAGAGGCCAAACCGATCATGCAGGACATTTGTCAAGTGCAGGTCAAGTGTTTGACTTGTTTGGTCTTCAAGAGGTCTGGGTCACATTGCTGCTTCAACTTAAATCGTCATGCAGTCATATGCATAACTATGGTAAACACAGTGAAGTGCCAGACAAGCCGGTGCACCACTCTTAACCTTGGTAGGAGTGTAGGACTGCAGAAATACGACAGGGCATGGGTTCCATTAGCTTGTGGAAATATTCTAAAGACAACGAACAGCATACTTCCTGCAGAACAGTTACGGAACCGGTCTTGTGACCAGAAGGTCCCGGGTTCGATTGCCGCAAGGGAGATCTGTAAACATATTGCCATAAAAAATGTAATTCTAGTCAGAATTGAGAGTCAGTTCTACTCAAACAGATGTGACTCATTAGCTGATATTATAATGGGTTCACACGGAATGGGATAGGCTTGTTCAGGACTAGATTCTGAAGCTAAGTTTGCTAAGGAAGGGTTCATTTCAACTGTCTTTATCTCAGGAACTATGAGTCAGATCAGCAGAATATTTGGTGAACTTCAAAGTAGATTTCTAGTGATGATTTTCTAATGAGATTTTAAAATATTTTTCACATGGTTATCATTGAGCTATGGTAAGCAAAAAGTTTGATACATATATGTTCATCTATGGTTTCTTTATTGTTTAATGAAACATGCCAAGAACTGGCCACTGAGGGTACTCTTTACAAAGAGTGCTTGATCCCCACAGATTGCCAGCTGAAGCTGTATTTATATTTCTTTATGTTTTCTGAGTTACTACACAAATACCAAATGAGTCATGGCCCAGATCTGGCCCACACTTAATACTTCATCCCCACCCACATACAACAGTAGAATGACAGCGATGACTTCATCCAGATTCAGCTACCAGACCTTAACTACAAAAAATATGACTGGTTAATGCTGGACCAGGTTTTAGCCTAAATGTAAATTATTTCATATTGTGCACTGCATATGGGCCAAGGAATGACATAGCAAACTTAAATATGGCAGTTAAGGTTACCATTGTTATAATTGGCTCAGTAGTGCCTTAACTTGGCCATATCTGATATCTGGGTAGCCTCAGCAACCCCTAAATAAGTAGCATATAATTAAAAAGAACTTGAAGGCCAAAGTGTTTTGGAGGTTGAAAAGGCAGAAATAAAAAAAAGCTCCATTATAGCGCCAATATTTGTAACCATTTTGCTTATTTAAATACAAGCAAATGAAATTTTTAGTCATTAAAAGCTAACCAAAACATAAACACAAACCAAAATGACATTTATTACATTAAATTTTAAACACATTTTTAAAATAATTTTTTAATTGTGTACAATTTATTACCCGATTAACCACCTTCTGTCTGGCTACAGAACTTCTGTTATATACATATACTTCTGTTCCACAAAATATTTTCTTTGGTGTAAACCATACAGCAATCTGAATAAAAAAAACATATCTGAAAACTGTTCAACAACCTCTGTACAACCTCTATACAACCTCTATACAACCTCTGTACAACCTCTATACAACCTCTATACAACTTCTGTACAACCTCTATACAACCTCTATACAACCTCTGTACAACCTCTATACAACCTCTATACAACCTCTGTACAACCTCTGTACAACCTCTGTACAACCTCTGTATAACCTCTATACAACCTCTATACAACCTCTGTACAACCTCTGTACAACCTGTATACAACCTCTGTACAACCTCTGTACAACCTCTATACAACCTCCATACAACCTCTGTACAACCTCTATACAACCTCTGTACAACCTCTATACAACCTCTGTACAACCTCTGTTGTGCCAAACCACTTCTACTTTAGTTCTACTTTATTAAACAAATCTACTGGAGTATATTACATTCATAGCCACCAACTGGTTCCTCTAGTCTGACTAATTTTCCCCACTCATTATCTTTAAAGCTGGTTAAGCTTTCTTTTGGAGAAACCTGGTTTCTGTCTACGTTTGGAATAGTTCAAAAACAACAACAGAAATGGTTCATTTGGACATGTTGATTGCACAATGTCCCAGCCCAAACTAAACGAAAAAACTTTCCTTTGACTTTCTTTTGCAGCAGTAACCTTATAAATAATAATATGAGCGGATAATAATATAATATCTAATGATCATTTTACAGTGTTTAAAAAAGTAGAGTGTACTTGTTCCAAATTGATGTGTTCAGTGTATTAAATATAAACGATTCTTAATTTCTGTCACATTATTTGATATTATGGTCTAATATTAAATTAAACTAACTTTAATTTAATTTGTATAATACTTTTATCAATGGACATAATAT
>JAOVVF010000048.1:20430566-20442116 GCA_028565595.1 Duopalatinus emarginatus
ATACTAATTTAATGCATTCAGCATGCAGAGACAGGTATAAGTGATGATTAAGCGGTCCAAGCACTATGGGATGGACTGTAGTGATGTAGGTATAATAGCTTTCTTTCTTTTTATAAAACAAAAGCAAGACAGTCATACCTTGTGAGGAACTTCTGAAAGGTTGCAGGTTTGATCCCCTATATCATCAAGATATGACTGGAGTGCCCCTGAGCAAGACACGTAACGGCCCCCGGGTGCCATGGATAGGGGCTGCCCTATATTCTGGGCAAGTGCGTTGACTGTGCCTAGTGTGTGTGTTTAGTAATGTGTATGTTTTAGTGCACGGATGGATTGAATGCGAAGGTCAAATACATCTGTATGCAAGCACAGTGGGTTATGAAGGAATGTGCAGTTTGCATTACCTTGTAGAAGCAGTGTGAATCAAGACTGGTGTTGGGGGAAAAAGGAAAAAAAATTCTCAATCTGCACACAATTCATTTTGGTCTTTAGGGATGTTGCCTGAGCTGCAGTAAAAGAAAGGCCTCTCCTCTGAATTAGGTCAGCTCTCCGACCTACTTAAGGTCTGTTGCCAGAATTCAGCAGTGCTAACTAGACCCACTTTCCTTGCTCTTCCTGCTGTGCGCTTAATCTGCATGACCATTACCAAGCTCCATCGTTACACACACAGAGCGCAATAGCAGGCAAACAAAGGCACAAGTGTGTAAACAGGCATATTAAGGGCTTAATTTGTACCACTGGCTAAATGTTCCTGATTTGATGGCGCAGGTAAGTAAGTGAAGGTGAACCTCAAAGCCGCACGGCGTCTCCCGCAGTGAGGCATTCTCGTTTCACACTCTCACAGATGGACTGGTGGAAGAGCTGTGGAAGTATCTGAAGGAGTAGACCAACTGTTCAGCAAATGTTCAGGCTGGGATTAAATGCTTTCCACCAAGTGAGGGCAATTACAGGGCGATTGTAATGCCAGGATGACATAATTATAACACATTTCAATGCATCCTTTTGTGTCACATGGGAACCTTTCATTGGTAAGGATATAAGATAGTAAACGTATGAAAAGCCGGAAAATGTGGTACAGACAAGCTTAGGCAAAATTCATAGGCTGGTGGTGGCTCCATAATGGTATGGGTTTTGTTTAGCTGGCATTCCAATAGGACCCCTGGTACATCTAAGACATCTCTTACAGGTGAACGCTATGTGTGCCACCTTTCTGACGCCATTCCCACCTAAGTCATCAAAATCACAGTCTCACTGTAACCTGGAATGCCATGCAACATGCTGTGGAACACAGAAATCCTATACAGTAGGAATACAACAGAATTGTTCGTTCTCCTACATTCTACAGAGAGTATGGTGTTCATTGCCTACTGAATATTTCCTCAAGCCTGTGGAGTCCATACCCCATAGTTTGCAAGTATATGAGTATATTAGTTAGGATGTGGCAGCCAATAAGTTCAACCTAATAAATTGTATTTATTTAGTGTCTGCACCCTTGACCAACCTTGACAAGTCTTCTCAGCTTGTATTGTGGTGTTGCTGATCCCCCGGACTTGGTTTTGTGTTGTCAGATATTGTTTGGTGTTATATTCATTTTGAATTACCATACCAGGTAGAAACAAACCATACTTTCCAGACCATAATTCACTCCTCAATATAAGATACATAGCATAAATTCTGTCTGCTGAGGGAAAAAAAATCAATATATAGATTTTGTTGTGTAAGTCACATTATAACTCAGCACTGCTGATTTTTTAAACGCTTACTAACTTGAAGCCATGCAGGCAAAATTTCTAGCAATTCTGTAATTTAATCTGTAATAATAATCTTATGCTTTGTGTATATTGATGTGTCAGTACTAATATTTTATCAGTTAAGTGACAACTCATTTACACAGGCTTTTCTGGGACAAGGCACCACCACACACGTCTGTGCCAAATTATGGTTAAAGGAGCACTCATCTGAGTTTCCAACCTAAATCACCAGAGCTCAACATTATCGAACACATCTGGGATGCCATGCAAGGTGCTGTGGAACACAGAAATCCTAAACCTCGGAATACATTACGGAATTGTGGACCATTCTACAGGAAGTCTGGTGTTCAATACGGAATATTTCTACAAGTTTGTGGAGTCCATTTCCCATGTGGAACCTACCAAGTATTAGACTGGTGTAATAGTTTTTATGTATATTATTGATTTAGTTTAGGCATGCCTGTCCAGATAAGCAACTAGATAAGCCACACCTCCCTGAATCTCTCTGTGTGTCAGACTCACCATGTTGTGCTTCTTTAGTAATGTCACCACTGTCAAATACTTCACCTTGACTTGTGCACCTTAACTATACCATATTTTCTGGACTGTAAATCTCTACATTATATAAGACACATGCCTTAATAAGTCACTAATGGTCACGTTATCCTAGTGGTAGCACTCACTTTAATCAAGATCTATCACAGTTTTTACTTTATATGTAATAAGAATAATAATAACGGCATAAACCGATCAGCCATAACATTTAAACCACATGACAAAATGGCTCTGACATGTCAAGGCATGGACTCCACAAGACCTCTGAAGATGTTCTGTGGTGTCTGGCACCAAGACAAATCCTTCTGTGGATCCTCTATGGGATCAGACCAGACCAGCTAGCTTTCACTCCCATGCACATCAGTGACTCTTGGGTTCACCGGTTGTCTTTCCCTGGACCACTTTTGGTTTGTACTAACCACTGCATACTGGGACACACCCACAAGACCTGCTGTTTTGGAGAGGCTCTGACCCAGTTGTCTAGCCATCACAATTTAGCCCCTGTCAGAGTCACTCATATCCTTAGGCTTGCCCATTTTTCTGCTTCCATCAAATTTGAATGTTAATGTTATGGCTGATTGGTGTATGTTAGGACTGAACAAGACCTCTGAGGATGTTCTGTGGTGTCTGGCACCAAGACAAATCCTTCTGTGGATCTTCTATGGAATCAGACCAGACCAGCTAGCTTTCACCCCCATGCATATCAGTGACTCTTTGAAAATATGATCAAGCTGACGGTTGTGTAAAATGAAATCAATTCAACATAACCTTGATACCAAACATTTATTTTAATATGTATAAGATATATTGTCCCCAAATCAAAACACACTGCAGAGTAAAACCCCATGTTCGATTATTTCCTCCAAAACTTCACTCAGAAAAGCCAATTCTCACAAATTTAACACTATTATGTCAAAGAAAAAAAAAGAAAAAGAAAAGTTTCTCGAATAAATGTGCACCCTGTGATCATTCTTTAAACAAATACTCATATGAAAAGTTAACACTTTGCAAATGTAACATCTCTCTTCTACTTTACATCACCACGTGAGCTCTCTGAAAGTTACAAATATCTATTTACATCGGTACAAAGATCTAGTGGTTACTCAGCTGACTGGATAAAATGCATGGCAGAGCATAAAGGTACTGACCACCACCATTGAAAGGCATCATGTACAAAACCAGAACAGAAATTGTAGTTACAGTACGTACCGTATCAAATGACCATGCAGCTATAAGATCTGGTTAAAGCCTTAGAGGAGGGTACATTTATACTGTACAGTCATGTATAAAATTCTGAAATTAAATGGAACACTTCTGAATTTTAAGACGTACACAATATTGAAAAATCTTTATACATATATCTGTGCTGTCTAATTCTGAAGAAATCAAAACCAAAACAACAACAAAACCTATAAAAATGCCTATGTGATTAGGTTATATAAATGATCCTGTACATTGAATAAATTCATCTCTGACCATGTTTCAGATATCAGGGTTATTAATACATTCTTTTTATCCTTTTTTACTTTATAAACATGTACACTGAAGTGCCAGAAAACAACAAATGGTACAGACGAGCCTATGCTAAATACATAGCAATGCCATCTATGCACATCATTATTTGTGCCTACAAGGTTTATCTTCTTCTCTTTTAAATTTTGCCTTACTGTCTTTGCACACAGAAGGAATGTGACCTCCGCATTTAACCCATCCGTGCAGTGAAACACACACACCAGTGAACACTAGGGGGCAGTGAACACACTTGCCCAGTGTGGGGGGCAGCCCCAAACCACAGCGCCCGGGAAGCAGTTGGGGGAGTTAGGTGCCTTGCCCAAGGGCACCTCAGTCGTGTCTTGCCCTGGGTGGGGATCGAACCCGCGACCTTCTGGTCACACAACCGGTTCCCGAACCACTAGGGCATGGCTGCCCCCATAATGCTATAGGGTTTGTTAAGCTGACATTCCATAGGACCACTGTTACATCTACAAACGTCTCTGACAGGTAAAAGCAGTATGTGCCTCATTTCTAATAAGCTATACCCGTTCATGTCCTGCATTTATTCTGATAGGTTTGGCCTCTTCCAACAGGACAATGAGATGCCATTTCCACCTGAGTCACTCAGAATGTCAGGATTGTGGACCATTCTGCAGAAAGTATGGTGTTTATTGCCTACAGATTTCTGCAAGCCTGTAGAGTCCATACTCTGTTATATGTCTGTGGTCTTGTGCAGAATCCTACCAAGTATTAGACTGGTGTACCAGTTTTTCTGGCACTTCAGTGTATATGGCATTGCTAAGGATTAGAAATGTAGAAATGCACAGTTTTAGGATTCTTCACAGATGAGGAACTCGTTCATAGTGTGATCTCTCTGTGTGTCAGACTCACCATGTTGTGCTTCTTTAGTAATGTCACCACTGTCAAATACTTCACCTTGACTTGTGCACCTTAACTATACCATATTTTCTGGACTGTAAATCTCTACATTATATAAGACACATGCCTTAAAACTCTATCTGGTTTAATAATTCACTAATGGTCACTTTATCCTAGTAGTAGCACTCACTTTAATCAAGATCTATCACAGTTTTTACTTTATATGTAATAAGAATAATAGTAATAATAATAATATAATGGCATAAACCGATCAGCCATAACATTTAAACCACATGACAAAATGGCTCTGACATGTCAAGGCATGGACTCCACAAGACCTCTGAAGATGTTCTGTGTTGTCTGGCACCAAGACAAATCCTTCAGTGGATCCTCTATGGGATCAGACCAGACCAGATAGCTTTCACCCCCATGCATATCAGTGACTCTTGGGTTAACCGGTTGTCTTTCCCTGGACCACTTTTGGTTCGTACTAACCACTGCATACTGGGACACACCCACAAGACCTGCTGTTTTGGAGATGCTCTGACCCAGTTGTCTAGCCATTACAATTTAGCCCCCTGTCAGAGTCACTGAGATCCTTCCGCTTGCCCATTTTTCCTGCTTCCAACACATCAAATTTGAATGTTAATGTTATGGCTGATTGGTGTATGTTAGGGATAAATCATGATGGTGTGATGTGATTTAGCCTGAGGTGGATAATTTTCCTATAACAGCACATCTCAAAGTAAATTGAATTGTCTTATACGGTCACAATTTTTATCTGATTAATAAATGACATGCTTTTTAACTGTTTTGAGTCATTCCCTTACCAGCCTCTTATCTTGTTTTTATTTGGTAATATATTACTAAAATCTGTTTGTTATTAAGCTTATATATATATATCACGTGGGGAGTCCATCATCATCAAGCCAATTCCTGGGGCTTAGCTGTTACTATAGAAACAATTATGTATTAGAAGGAGTGCATTAATTAAGCAATATCTCACCAGACAGACTGCACTTTCACTGAATATCAGCACGGCTACAATTTGGCTAAAGGCCACTGTCATGCTCTTATTCAGTACAACAACACAATTATGAGTGTGATGTTGCTTTTATAAAACAGCTCTATACACAAGCAGTTCATATTGAGCAAGTGACATTTCAGATGCAATTGGACCAAATATTTTGTTCAATTATGCTCTGTCTGTGTGAATATTCCCTAAAGAATAGAGCACTATGTAGTAAAGGTTTCATTATAGGAAACCTTTTTCCTATAATGCTTTAGTGCTGTTATACTAAATATGAGCACACTTGGAAGGCCACTTGTCTGGCAAATTCATGGACTGGGCCTAACTGTTGTGTAATGCAAACATGTGATACTAATACTAATTACAGCTGGGACTACTATCAGAGCTGTGCTGTTATAGAAAACTAGCTTCAGATTCAGAAACTGGTGTAAATTCAGATACATTTGTTCTAACTCACAGATGATAGCTCAGTGTAGACACACAGACTGTTCACGCTTTTGTCCCGTTAGTGTTGCAGAGCTGTATGTTGAGCTGAAGCATTCGCAGCGATCCTGCCTTTTGCCTTCTGTTAGACACAGAAAGCTTGAAAGAGCCTTTGTTTCTCGGATCAGAGTTGCTATAATAATGTTGATTTCACCTAGCGAAGCTGTGTTTTGTTCATTTTTAATCTTTACATAATTCTTTCAGAATGTATATACTCACTTGCTATAAAAAGCATATAGATGACAGGGCAAATGTTTAGACAGAAGCTAGAGTCAAGGATTTTGGAATGTTATGTTAGCAGCAATCTTATAGTTAAAAACTACCCTATTAAATACTGTTAAACACAAGATATGGCCATTTTTATAGAAAATTCCAGAAAATATGGTATTTTCTCTAGCAAAAAAAAAAAACTACATTTAAATGCTAATGCAAATCCATACAAAATTATCTAAAGAAGAGTGTCTAAATGTGTCCAGGATGTCTGTTCATTTTGCACCATATTAAGGAAACACTGTACAATGTCGTATGGACAGTAACAGTAATCAACAGGCAAGAAATCAGTAACTTACTCTAAATCTCTCTGAGGCACTCTATGAAGATAGATTATTAGCAGAATGGTCCTGCAGTATGGAAAAAAAAATTAACAAAGAGTTTTAAATCACCCGTGCTTCTTCCTGGAGTCTTTGTAAAGGGTGCCTGGATTTTTTATAACACTTGTAGAGAGGTGGTGGAGGAGGAGGAGGAGCAGCTTGGCAGGTGACAAGCAGGGAAGAGGAAAACAAATTCAGCAGGAACGTCATTGTAAATATTCAGCCCGTCAACCCAAGGTAAGAAAACACCATTTTTCATATCTGCTCAAACCACAACTGAGGAATAAACCAGGCTTTTTCAAAAAAACTAAAAAAAACAAAAACGAGAACAGAAAAAAAATCTAAAAGTCAAATATGAATTTGATGTAAATCTACCTAAAATTCAGGTAAATACAACTTAAGTGCCAGAAAAACTGGTGCAGACAAGCCTATACAAAATACATAGCAATGCCACCTATGTACACGCATCCGCTAGTGTGTATATAAAGCGACATGATATCTATAGGAGCTTCTGGAGCTGTTTGTGCTATGAGAGACGGGTCATAGCATTTTGGATGTAGTTTGGATTTTCAGGTATGACCATTTCAAGGATGTATGGTGACTACAAGAACCGCAGTGTGGCTGTAAAAAGACTCTGGGTGAATGTGACCAGTACTGCCTCAAGTAACATGGAAATTCAATGCTGGAGCCTTAACAACTATGAGCTGAGAACTATGCAACTGTCCCTCCAAGATATGGGGGCATTATGGGTATGGGTATTACACTGTTAGAGTTTTTCTGGCACTTTAGTGTATGTGAGGTTAATGTGAGATGTGTCTGAACATCATCTCCAACACCTGTCTTAAGGCAAAACCTTAAAAAGTGCAGTCCCTAAGTGAAAAAAATGGAATGGCCACTACAATGCACAGTGTGTATGGGAGACTGAATCACACCTTCATCACTCCTAATCTCAAAATTTGGTAAATGCACTATAGCCATGACTAATCACATCTCCCTACAGGCCTAAAACCATTAGCCATTAGCAGAGATGTAATAATGATGTTAAATATTGTGATCCATTATGAATGTTTACACTGAGAAAACTATACCAACACAATGGAAAAGGTATGACATTACATTTCAAAAAGCACCCCCATGTTGCCATATGAGACAACACACATATCTGTTTAGCACTATCAGAGTTGAAAAACAAAAAAACACTGGTTAGGTAGTGAACAAAAAACGTTTCTTATGTATCATTGTATCAATTATTATAAAATGAAAAATGTTAAAGTAATTCATTAAACCACAAAACCACCCTTGCAGAAGAGTCGCAAAAAATGAACTTTTGTGCTTTTCAATGTCACAGTACATCAAAAAAATGTAAAATACATAACGCCACCTTACAAAGTTAGAGGGAGCCAGCGCAGGTGAAAAGGAAATATACTGTATATCCAGTGTAACTCCCATTTGTCCTTCCAGAGAACTGCGAGTCAGGTAAGAGAGCAAGGCCACTCTGGAACGAAAAGACGGAATGAGTTCACTCTTTAAAGGTCACAGTGGGAGGAGGTGTAGGGGATGATTTGAAAAAGTGCGGCAGGTTTCTGGCATTGTCCGGACTCGGGCCTCGGTCAGGCAGCAGGATGACGTTTTTTCGGCGCAGAGTGGAGTCACGGCTGGACGCAAGAGAAAGCGTCTCAGAGGCAGCCTCAGCTTCACTGCTCGACTCTACAGGTGTCACACGGATGGTGGTGATGGCCTGATGGTGCTGGTGTGGGTGGTGAAAATGGTGATGATGGTGAAAGTGTGGATGATGAGGGTTGCTCATGTCAGGTACAGAGCCGTCCTTAAGGGAATCACAGCTCTCTGAGTTGCGGTTGAGATCGTTGAGCTCGAAGCACTGGCGCACACCGATGCGTTCTGGTGGTGCCTTCCACCTCCAAGACCCACCGCCATCTGAATTGGGTCTGTTTTCCGGGTGGGCATCAACATGCACAATGCCTGCGCCAGGGTCCTGCCAGTCAGGGTCTGTCAGTGCCTTGTAACGGATGGATCCTGTGCGGCTGACAGCACTGCCCTCGCTCTTGGGGCTTCCGTGAATGATGCCCTGCTGTTTAGACATGGCGATCACTTGCATTATTCGTGGCTGGTTGTTAGTCCTGCAGGGAGCGCTCTTCTCTGCCATCTTCATCCATTTTGCCCTTGCATTCCCAACCATTCCTCCTCCATCACATACTTCCTCACTGTCCTCCTGTAGAGATGAGCACGCATTCTCTTGTGTCTCTTCTGGAATGTGTACTAGCTGTGATGAACCTGGCCGTGATTGGATAGACACCCTGGCTCCACCGCCACCTCCACCTCCACCATTGTGGTTAGCCAATGGTACAACACTGGCAGCCATTTTCATGTACTGTCCAGGTTGCCCCTCTAGACCCATGGCTGTGGGTTCAGAGCTGCAGCGTACCTCCATGCCTCCCTCAGGACCCTCTCCAGCCTGCAATGAAAGTTTGCGGTTCTCGTTCTTGGTCTTCCATTGTGACAGCAATTGTTTGGATCGTGTGGAGTCCATGGAAGCATGGATGGCTGCGTGACGTCGTGGTATTGGGTCTTCGGCACCTATAGAGTGGGAACGAGGCAGAGTGTTGCTAAAGGTGACCATGCTGTCTTGGCACAGGCTAGCAGCTGTAATACATTCCAGCTCAGTGCTGGCCCTCTTCAGACTGTAGGAAGAGTCACGGTGAGGTCCTCTGAGTAGGATGCTTTCTGAGCGAGCTGAAGTTGGACGCTCCCGTACACTCAGACTTTTGGGCTGGAGGAGGCGTGGAGGCTCTGTGTTAAGGTTAGGGAGAGGACGCAGCGGCTCACGGAGGGCAGGAGGAGGCATGATCGGCTGAGGCTGGGGTGGAATCTGCATGGGTGGGGGCTGAGGACGTGGCTGTGGACGTGGCCGCTGGCGGAGAGACGTGTCCTCACTGGGTTTAAAGTTACCCACCGCATACAGACCCTGAAGAAGAACCCGCAAAGCAATATTAGCACTATCTGCAATCCAATATTTTACAACAGACTGGATTCTTAAATATAGCTGACTATTAATTTGTCTTCTACAGGGGAGTAAAACACCCATTTTTATTGCATCCATTGGGATTCTAGTCCCTGTGCACACCTCTGGTGTTAGGCAGATGCCCTGTGACATTTCTGGCAAGGTTTTTTAAATATATTAATAGTATCCTTTCCATTTATTGTTTCTTTGTGTATGTTCACATCGAGAACTGTGGTCAGAGCAGCTATCATGAAATGAAAATATAACACTGGCCCTTGCCTATATATCTCGTAGTGTCCTTTACAGATTCTTGGGCATGACTGAATGTCTTCTCCACCCACATAAAGTCATTAAAGGGCCTAATCACACTAAGCACTGCCATACAGAAATACTTCCAAGAGAGCTGATGCTTTAGGACTTCATGGTTTATTTGCTTTACAGTGAGTCATTTCTCAACCAGTATTTGCTGCAAAAGCAGCAAAGGGCAGAAAGCAGTACAACATGCCTTAAAGCATAAACGCATAGTATAAGATCAGATTTACTTAAATCAGCATGTTGGCGATCACAGAGCAGCTGGAGGACTGAAAAACGAGCGGAGGAGTGTGTGGGAGGATAGCAAAGAAGCAGCCATATGGGATTTACTTAGTGTCTATTTATATCCACGTTAAACACAGCATTGTCTCATCACTCTGCACCAAGCCTCCCTAGATGGTGAGAACATAGGAAGCACCTCGGACCATTATTCCCCTAGTATTACACAATCAATGACCTGCATGATGAAAACTTTAAAACGCATGTGCCTAGAATGTCCTGGTTAACTCTGGCTTTAGCAGAAACACTGCTGTATGTAACTGCAAAAGACAGAAAGACAGGAAGGGACACGTGTCATCCAGAGACACTCACCAGATAGACGGCAATACTCCCTCCGATAAGGAAGCCACTGTAGACATCCATGGCGTGATTTTTGAACTGGATGATGCGAGTCAGACCAGAGATGACTGCACACATGATGAAGGAGAAGACCAGGAGGGGCTTGAGTAGCTTGGAGGAGTCAGTGAGGGTGGCATTGAAGTACATCTGAAAAGGAGACGCATGTTTAATTGTTGCATGCTAAGCAAAGTGCTAAAGGTGCTACGTTACTAGTAACATTGCTGTACAATTTCATATGCGTCTTCACATTGTAATCATTGACAGAAACAAATAAAATTGTGAGTTAACAGTCTGGAAACGACTTTATTTTTTATATTTTAACAGTGAATTGTCATAAGCTTTACAATGCCGCTGCTAGCAACTAGCTAGACAGTTAGCTAATAAAAAAAAAAACATTTCAGTGATACCATTAAACAGCAATGTGATGAAAATCTTAGTTTAGTGTTTGTGAACTGAAGTCCACAGAGTAGGTTTTCAATTCAACTGAATAAGCTAATACAGATAGCTACTACTGCTAGCATCTAGCTAATTAAAAACCACTTCAATAATACTATTACATTGCAGAGTCTTGTCGTATTAGCCATTCGGGGAAATGCTAGTGCTAGTCTAGTGCTGTGAATCACTTGTATTCGTTTTTATTTAAACCTAACTGCTATCAGCTAGTCACATGGCGCTCTAAGAAACCACTTTGCTAACATCAGTAAATGGGTTCATGTTTTATTAAGCTTATGAATCAATGGGAATGTTTATTTTTTCCCTAGTGTTTTCCCCAAGGTATCTACATGGACCGTTTTTATGCTTTTAGAGTTATGTACAAGAGAA
>JAOVVF010000048.1:20447940-20458313 GCA_028565595.1 Duopalatinus emarginatus
TTGTGGCAAGATCTGAAAACTGCTGTTCACAAACGCTCTCCATCTAATCTGACTGAGCTTGAGCTGTTTTGCAAAAAAGAATGGGCGAAAATTTCAGTCACTAGATGTGTAAAGCTGGTGGACACATACCCTAAAAGACATGCAGCTGTAATTGCAGCAAAAGGTGGTTCCACAAAGTATTGACTCAGGGGGGGCTGAATACGTTTACACACTGCACTTTTCAGTTTTTTATTTGTAAAAAATATTTAAAATCATGTATAATTTTATTTCCACTTCAAAATTGTATACCACTGTGTGTTGGCCTTTCACATTAAATTCCAATGAAATATATTTATGTTTGTGGTTGTAATGTGACAAAATATGGAATAGTTCAAGGAGTATGAATACTTTTGCAAGCCACTGTAAGTTATTGTTTCAGTCAAGGATTTAAGCATAGGTGACCAAACAGAAAGGACAGACTCTACAGGTTATTGAGTTGGTGACAAGAATGCAGAAATATACCAGTGCAGAAAGGGTTAAATCCCGTTCTCTACTCGAGACCCACCTCCCAGTAACACATATGGCCGGTGTGTGATTGCCTCGGTTCGGTCCCCATAAATGTCAAGACCAAATCTACACCCCTGCTGTAGATGTTCCAGGGGTCAGGGGTAGTTTTTCTGGCACAAACAGGTAACAGTAACAGCTGCAACGTTTTTTATTATTATTTTAATTCAACATCAAAATAGGTGCAGTCTTAGAACAATTGCAGCAGCAACAACCAGAATCAGAATCAGAAGGTTTTATTGCCATATGAGTGAACAGGTCTAACCATGAGTCTAACCATACAATAAATACAGAATAAAATAAAACTAAATAAAAGAGAATAAAAAAGAATAAAAACTTCACACTATAACACAATATTACAAATATACAGTACGGAGATTAACTGAGATAGAACCATCTAGTGCAGAGCATAAACCAGCAGGTGAATGCTAAAGTGACATGATATGACAGTGCAGTGATCAGTGCAAACAGACAGGTGCATAAACATGGGTCATGAGAGTTTGTGGAGGGTGGTGGTAACAGTCTTGCGTACGGCTTTAAAACTAAATGTTTACAATAATGTGCAAAACTGAATAGAACATTAAATATTAGTTAAATATGGTTCTATGCGTTCTCCATTTGTCTGTGTGCTGGGTGCTCCGGTTTCCTCCCACCTCCCAATCACACACATGGTAGGTGAATTGGGTGTGCTAAATTGCCCTGGGTGTGAGTGTGTATGAATAGGTGTGTTCTTGGTACCCTGTGATGGGTTGGCACCCTGTCCAGGATATTCCTGCATTGTGTCCAATTTTTTTAGGCAAGCTCAGAACAAAAGCCAATGAGAGAAACACTAACTGAGTGACTGACGTTGTGACAGGTTCATGGTCTTGTACATGGTCTACAGACTGGGATAGGCATCGGTTAGCATAAAATCGTATGTCCGTCCGATTATTAAAACGACATTAATATAGAACCCGATACCGATATTGGACCAGATCTGACAAATCTTTGTTATTTAACACTTATTTATACATAAAGAAACAAAATCTAGAGCCCTTAAGGGTTTTTAGATTGGGGCTTTAAGGAAAGAACTCTACAAAAGCATGTTTCACTATTAGAAAGGTCTACAAACCAAAACACTTTGAGGAAGCTAGCTAGACTTGACTATTAATAACTGCTCACAGATAGAGATGACGTCTCATTAAAAAAAAAAAAAGATAAAGTGTGCTGGTCAAATATTATAACTTCACCTTTAATTTAGTTGATAGTATAAACCTCAGGAAAAGGACATTTACTGGATTTCTGTTCTTATTTAGACCTGAATAGACAAGGACGGTATTGTTCGAGGAAGCTGTGACAGCTCTTTGATATCACGTCAAGGTCACAAAGGGGCTACTTTATGAAATATGGAAGATGCTGATGAAATAGAGCAGACATTAATGACAGATTTAAACCTAATAAATAAAACAAGATGATAAAGTGCAGATTATAAAACCCCTGACCTTCAAATCTCCATTCTGCTACTGTAAAATTCCACATAAATCCCAGGATAACACGGTCTGAATAAAGTTACAGGATAAAAATGCCACAGAACTCAAAGGCTGGCTGGACTGTGGCTGTTTAAAAGAACATGTCTTAAAATAGGCACACGATTTCATTGCACAGTGCTGCTCCTCCAAAACCAGGGGGAATCTCCAGCTCATTCTCTCCTGCAGAAGAGTTTCAGACACTAATTAACCCTTTCAGTGACTCAGAGGAGATTTCATGTTAAAGCTGTAGTTATAATGAGCAGGACACAGTGAGGAGTTGTATATTTTGGTCTTGTTGCATGATAATAACATCCACATGTGACCAACTGGGGCCATCTTTCGTCCTGCGCATAGTGTATATGCAAAGTGCATTGTGGGTAGGTGGTAGCCAGAAATGCACTGACAAGTGAGGAGGACAACAGAGAAAGTGAGAGAGAGAGAGAGAGAGCAAGAGAGAGAGCGTACACCTGTCCCCTTAATAATAAATAATAAATAAATTAATAAAATAAGTTTAGCCAAGGATCCTGACTCACTGCTTTATGCTGAGACGGGAGTATATGCTAATTTGACATTGAGATTTACATATTAAAAACAAGCAAACCATGACACCGTATGCTGCTCTTCAAGAACGATGCCATTCTTTTTTTTTTTCTTTTTTTTTTTTGCACACTGTTTAATTGTGCCACAATATGCATCACAGTTTGCAATACCTGCATTTCTTTAACTAGGCTTTGCTTCCGTTTCATGCTGCTAAATATATTTCAGGGTTATTAATTAGCTAATGAGTTAAATGCAAGGGGAAAACACCTAAATGTGCAAAGCACAGACCAGGATTAAGAAACCTGCTCTATATAAAGTCATATTTTAATAACCATGATATTGTATTTTGGAGTATTTCAGTAACCAGTTATACCAGGTCAGGCCTGTGGTAGATCCTGAGCCTATTCCACAAACATAGCAGGGGAACACACTCTGAATGGGACCCCGATCCATCTCAGAGCTTAATGCACACACAATTCATTTACATTTCCAGCATTTAGCAGATGCTCTTATCAATGTGACTTACAAAAGTGCTTAGTCATTCACTTAGAATATCCAAAGCTAGTGCAGATAGACCAGGTTTCAAGTACATGAAGCTAAAATACTGCTAGACATGAGCAATACAGTATAAATTATACAGTCGTGGCCTAGTGGTTGGGGCTGCCCCCTGCTCCGGGCAAGTGTGTTCACTGCCTCTAGTGTTCACTGGTGTGGGTGTTTCACTGCACGGATGGGTTAAATGCGGAGGTCACATTCCTCTGTGTGCAAACACGGTAGGCAAATAGTTCACTTTCATTCATTTCACATAAGCAAAATACAAAAACCTAAAGTTTTCCTACACTATGAACATCCTGAACACAGAACACCTTTTAGATGCACAGCATCTCACTGTGCCAGATACCTGAAAATCAGGAGCCACTTTAGTATAAGAAGAATTATTTATGCAGGCTGACATGAGGCATGGGTTTTCCACAATAAGCCATGTCACCATGTCCGTACTTGAGGTAGACCAGGGGTCTTGAAACTTCCACAAAGGGCCAGTGTAGCTGCAGGCTTTCATTCCTGCCAAAAAGGAGGTACGATTGATGGTTGATTGCAGACCAAGATGAACTGATTATACAAGTGGAAACAGGTGTTACTTCTGTTTGGTTGGAACAAAATTCTGCCACACTGTCCCTTTGCAGACTGAAGGTCACTGTTATAGATGACTATTGTACCACAGTTTGGTTGAAGCAAGCTCCAGGTCACTGATTCCAAGTGGACCAGGGATTGATTCTCAGGACTGCTCCTGGATTTAACTTAAGAGTAGTGAACCCTCCTACTGGGATGTTGGTGAGAGGAAACCAAACATCCAGGAAAAAAATTCTCGAACCCAGGACCCTGAAAAAGCTATCCACTGCGGCACTGTGCATTACATTAAAGAGACTAATCATTCTGACTGTACTGTGGAATTATTTGGTGTTATACCATAGTTAGTTCTGACCTTGAAATGTGATTGGCCGAGAGATGTTCCATGAGTGTCGTTACTACACGATAATGGCACCATAGCAACGACTCCAGTGTTGTACCTCACGGAATGTTGATAAACAAACAAATCATATTTTCCCCTCCTGTTCATCCCAAAATCAATCAATAAATACTGATAACGGAACTGGGGTATAATCTCAGTTCTGTATTGTGAGAATTGGCACTGGTGTACTGATCTACGGCCGCAGCACACCAGTGCTAATATATCACGATATAGCACTCCCTCTCAAGTACTACTGTTCGGTTGAACAACTGCAACATAACCAGTTGTGTTTGATACGTATTTTAATACCAGTTTGGAAACAGAGATACAGATGTGACACCACAGATGAACACCACTAAATGTTGATTCTATCTTCCTGTATATCTCCTACAAACACTACAGTGTTGGACCTGAACTCCGGATGGCCCTGATATAGTTCTCTGATGTGTCTCGATTTTAGTCTGTGAACCAGAACGGTATTACGAAATAAATAGATGCTGGAGATTCTAGCTGCCTCTGTGCTATATCCAGGAGCTGATCCCATCAGCACTTCTCCTTATAATCCGGCAATAGAAGATAAAAAGGAGCTAACAGCAGGGGGACTGTTCTCTGGCTGCTACAGCACAAATAAATCACTAAAGCCCAATTCATGCCAAACCCCTTTATTTAGTCATCTAACTTTTTTGTTAAGACGTGTCCTATTTAAGATTTAATGTTTAATATTCAACATGACTTTATTGCCATTTACACTGAAGTGCCAGAGGAACAGGTACAGTCAAGCCTATGCAAAATACACAGGTTGGCTCTATAATGGTATGGGATTTATTTAGCTGGCAACCATGGGACCCCCTGGTATGTCTACAAATGTCTCTGATAGGTAAATGCTGTGTGTGCATCCTTTCTGACCATCTACACCTGTTCATGTCCTGCATTCATTCTGATGGGTTTGGCCTCTTCCAACATGACAATGCACCACCACATACACCAAATTATGGTTAGAGGAACACTGATCTGAGTTTGTGGCTTTACCATTCCTACTCACGTCAGCATGTCTTAACTTTATCGAACACATCTGAGATACCATGTGGGCTGTTCTGCAGGAAGTATGGTGTTCACTGCCCATACACTATACCCACAAGCTCATGGAGTCAATAACCAGGGGGGTTTACCTATCAGGTATTAGACTGATGTGCCAGTTTTTCTGAGACCTCAGTGTACATGACAGGTGGATTGGAATTCTTATACAGTTCTCAGTCAGCTATATGGGTTTATCTGCACAGCAAAGACAGACCATGACCAATCATCATCATCATCATCATCATCATCATCATCAATCATGACCAAGTAAGAGTTGCACATGACATATGTAATAAATCTTGCACATCTGAGTGTAGAAATGGGGTTGATAGCATTGCACATGCAACTTTCTGTTGTCGGTTCACATACCCTGAATATTTTTGCATATTGACTTTTTTTTTTTTTTTATAACAGCAGCTATGGTAATAATGCCTGCTATAAAGTGAAAGTGAACTATTTTGCCTTACTGTGTTTGCACACAGAAGGAATGTGACCTCCGCATTTAACCCATCTGTGCAGTGAAACACACACACCAGTGAACACTAGGGGGCAGTAAACACACTTGCCCAAAGCGGGGGGCAGCCCCAAACCACAGCACCCGGGGAGCAGTTAGGGGAGTTATGTGCCTTGCTCAAGGGCACCTCAGTCGTGTCTTGCCCTGTGTGGCGATCGAACCCGCGACCTTCCGGTCACGAGACCGGGTCCCTAACCACTAGGCCACGGCTGCCCCAAGGTTTATAAGGCTTTGCAATACTCAGAAAAAAAAGCCTCTTATTTAATTTTACATTTTCACATTCTAAACACTATAAATTTAACCCTAATTTACAACTAAGTGATAATTGTGCAGCTTGTCATTGCAGAGCAAAATGTGTATACAGTGCTGATTCGCATTACCACCGACATGTCGAACCAGAATAAACTTTAATAGGGGCATAGTTTAAAAACACACATTTTCAGTTTTTGTGCATTTGGGTGTCTAGAGAACCTACCAACCCACAAACTGTGAAATAAGACAACCTAGTCAGTTTTGTGTGGGCTGCCTATATAAGAGAACAAGGAATTCAACAAGCCGTTCTGTTTTGGTTCTCTACAGCAGATGGGGACTCATTAGTATAATCCCACCCCTTCATCTGAATATCTCCACCTACTGTGCAACAATCTCCGCCCACAGCTTGAACCGGGGCCAATTTTTATTTGTTTATTTATCATGAGTTACAGATGCTTCAGCATTAAGCTAAGGAAAATGTCGTGCTGTCGGGTGAACAGACCAGCACACGTCGCTATATCGATTCTCAAAGGACAGGACAGCTGTGTGAATAAACTTTATTTATAACGGCAAAGTCCCAGTTGCATGACCTAAATTAAGTACAAGGCAGGTTATCACAGGAATAATAAGCATATTTTACAGTAACTTATGACATTCACATACACTAATTGTAAGTAATTTACTTTATGTAAGCATAAAAAACTCAAGCTAATTCTCGAGATTAATTAATTAATTAATTGCACATTGTACTACATGTAGATCAGAAAGTATTATAATCAGTAATGCAAATCTTATAGAGCTTTTTATGCAGAAAAACAAAGTCCTCAAGCATCCAAAATGGCAGACGTGTCAGACTTTGTGGTTGACCTCACTTCCATGCACCGAAGCAGCATTACATAATTTGCCTATATACTGGGGGTGCGAGTCTCACAGTGTCTGGCTATTCGATTCTATTCTGACTTTTGGGGTCACGATTCGATTCATAATCGATTTTCGATTCAGTAATGAGTTTTTTATTCACATAGTTCATAAATTTTGTTTGAATTATGTAGTTGACAAAAAAAAACACAATGTAAAAAAACAGGACATTTATTTAAAACATTACTTTTAGGTTCGTTACTGTATCAAATATTTTTGCATCATTTTATGTTTATACCAAAAATAGGATTGTGATAAAATTCTCTAACTTAAAAGACAAGTATTAGGTTAGTTTAGCTGTCTGGCTTTTTCTTAAATAAAAAAAAATCTATCAATGAACAAATAATTCAAAATGTATTAATGCAAAAAGCAAACATAGACTTTAGTCTACCATGGTGCATTAACCTTTAACTGAAAATTACACACAGACTTGAATTCATAGTGCATTACTGCATTTATATATTTGTCGGAATGGTATCAGCTAGCAAGGGAACTGGCTAACTAGCTTGCTGTACGGTGGCATAGACGGCCCTCTTCTACGGCGGCCGAGTGGACACATAATGCGATATGCAGTATGCACGGTAGTAAGAGCAGCAAAAAATAAAACTTAAATAAACTTTAATACATTTTTGAACATTTTGAAATGATTCAGATTTGCCAGGACTGGGAATCGCATTCCTTTAAAGAATCGATTTTTTTTTCAACAGCTCTACTATATACACATTCTATAGCAGTCAGAGTGGACTGAGTTAGACTGGTTAAAAGAAAACCAGTATCATTTGATCCATGTGATATTTTGACCGCAGTATGTTACAGACATTTCATTAAGACCCCAGGGATCTGGATTAACTTCTGGTAAATTGGTATAATATGTCTCCTGTAGGATGCTGTGTCACCACCTCATGTCGAGTGTGTTGTAAACAGGACTGGCTTTCAATTATTCATAAAAACCATGCAAGTGGTTTCCAGACCTCATGTTCTGCAAGTCTATAACACACCACAGTACACTCACCACATAACAATACTCCATTTTATTTCCACCTTCAGCTAAAGCTCTATACCGGAGGGCTGGGTGATATGACCTCAAATCAGTATCACGATTATTTGAACATTTTTTCTCGATTATGATTAAGGAAGAATTATTATTGTTTACTAACACAGATTGTGCTAAAGTATTAAAGTTGAGATATTTGTTATAATGAAACATTGCATATCTTTATGATTTAAAAAAAATAATTGAAGGAAATACACACATTAACTATTTATGGTTATTTATTGAATATTTTAAACAACTGTAATCAAAGCACACCTCTGAAAGAAAATTGAAAGTGATCTATTTTGCCTTACTGTGTTTGCACACAGAAGGAACGTGACCTCCACATTTAACCCATCCGTGCAGTGAAACACACACACCAGTGAACACTAGGGGGCAGTAAACACACTTGCCCAAAGCGGGGGGCAGCCCAAAACCACAGCGCCCAGGGAGCAGTTAGGTGCCTTGCTCAAGGGCACCTCAGTCGCGTCTTGCCCTGGGTGGCGATCGAACCCGCGACCTTCCGGTCACTAGACCGGTTCCCTAACCACTAGGCTACAGCTGCCCTCACCTCACTGGAAATGATGCAATATAGTAGGAAATCCCGTCAGTTATTTATTTCTGTACTTGAATCTTTCTCATATTGTGAAGCTTTTGTTTTCGATAACTGCTTTATTAAGACGCTTGCTGCTGGGTGCCTGTCAGTCTCACTCCTTTTTTGAGCCATACACTGTTCATATTCGGTAACGTGATTGTGCTCCAAGTGTTAAAATAGATTGGTTACGTTACCTTTAGTCAAAAAACAGTTTTTTCACTATATTTGCATTTGGCTTCTCTTTGTCATCTTCACTGAAACTAAAACGCACCCAAACAACTGACACCGCTTTTACAAGCTGTGCACTCAGTTCCATATTTAAGTTCACCTCCATGACGCTCGCTCACTTAAGACTGGATGGTGCTGAGTTACATGACTACACACGCAGAAGTGTATTCTTAAAGGGACAGTATATGAACAAACACCGCGAGGAAACAATTAAGAGAAATGTAAAAAACGAAATAACACGAACGTGTTGATTAGAAGGTCTGAATGTCGTTTTTAGTTATATTTCGATTAATTGCCCAGCCCTGCTATACAGTATATTGACTTGAGACACTTTTATGTCCAAAAAGGTGGCCGTTGACTAGAATTGTAAAGCACTGCAGTATTAGGTATGTGTTCATTTCTGAATCTGACCACAGCTGGGTTTATGTGTGTGAGATTCTGGGACTGACCGTCGCTGCAGGAATTACAAACGCCAGACTGAAGAGCATGAGGAATGGTACGACCTCCTTGGTGGGATCGATGTAGGGCATGCTCAGGCTTCGGTCATTGCAGCTGTAGCCTGAGTGCACAGGCTTGAAAATGTCTGTCAGCTCCAAAAAGTACAGACTGACCACTGAGGAGGCCAGGATCGGGAGCTGCACATAGAGAGAAAGATGAGGGTTACAAATGGACAAAAGAAGCTCAATATGTAATCATGTCGTTTTCATGTGTAACTATACAACCACACACAAGTCTTATATTTTCACTGAAAATACTTTTTTGCTTTCCAGTCTTGCATTAATTTTTGACTGAGATCTTGTTGGTGATAGGAGAATCGAACCACTCCTTTAAGTCTTCTCTAGCACATCCCATATTCTTTCAGTGGGGATAAGGTCTGGAATCTGGTGGTCAGTTCATGTGTGAAATCACTCTATTAGACTATTAGAGCCTGATGAATCTTGGCACTATCATCCTGGAACGTGCCTGTACCATCAGGGAAGAAAAAATCCACTGATGTTAACCTGGTCATTCAGTACACTCAGGTACACCTTCACTGGCGGACATATTTGATATTTTTATGCTTGAAATGAGACAGAACACCACTATTTAAAACAGGGAATGTGTAAAACAATCTGGAAAGTATAATAAGGAATACTAAAAAGAAATTTTTACTATATTCAAATTTTCTCACTTGCGAAGATGTCATTTTTTATTATGTACACATGTAGGACTGAAATTCGCTGAGCTTCAAAAGATTACTTTGTGAGATGCCTGCAAATTTCCACAGAAGCTTTTATGGTGTTAAATCAACTCCTGCTGCTTTTTATGTCTGAAAACAGAGTGAACATCTCTTTTATAACAAAGATATAGATCATGATCAGCTAAATCTCTTACAGGCAAAACATTTAAAAGAAACCAAATGACCCAAGCAATATTACTGGACTGACAAACAGAATCTGATCAATATTATATCAAATCTATAAGAAACATTCACAAAAGACTATCAAAACCTTCGTCTATGCTCATAAATAATATACATTCAAATGACAAATGATTAAAAAAAAACAACATACAGTCTGTTAGTACAGGGGTTCTCAACCTTTTGCAAGCTGTCCCCCCCCCCCCTCAAAGCTGGTTCATTGCAGTTGGGGCCCCCCTTCCTCCTAGCGACCCCC
>JAOVVF010000048.1:20459417-20471199 GCA_028565595.1 Duopalatinus emarginatus
ACGGAAGTATGCGATTTCGGACGCAGCCTTACTCTTACTGAAGCAGCGCGCGACAAGCCTCAACATGAACTACGGGTATATTGCAGGGCCACATTAGAGTTTGCGTTAACGGCACTATTTTTTTAAATCGCGATAATTTGAGATCGCATTAATGCGTTATTATCGCGTTAACTTCGACAATAAATAAAAAAATAAATAAAACTCTTTCATTCCCAAACTGTGATTTTAGTATTAATATTATTGTATGCATCTCTATATAGTAATATTCAAACCTAACAATAAAGCTTTAAAACTTGAGTCTGGTATTTCTGTACTGATTTGGAATTGTCTCAGACATGTTTCAGTCTTGTGTATTGGTGCCTTGTTCTTAACCAAATTTAAGTGGTCTTATTCTGACTCATTTAGTAAGTACTAGAATGTCACAGCTTATTTGTGCCCTGAAGCTGCTTCACTCCAACTTAAAGTCAGAGTCAAAGTCATGTGTGAAAAAGACAATGCATGACAAGTTAAATATTAAAATGACTTGGCAGAACTTTGCTCATTCACTGATATATACAGTATAAAAAATTAATACTGTAACATGTTTTTTTAAACACATTTTACTTGAATATTCCTGGAAATGATTTTTATACATATTCAATACTTACCAAGAGCCAAGAAAAATCTACAAATTAAATAAAATGTAGGGCAACTATAAAACATTAAAAACCACACTTCAAAGTATCTTCCACAGCATTTACTTCACACGTCAACACTCAAAGGTCAAATCTGACGTCGAAAGAATCAAAACATCAAACTCATCACATCTCATTTAAACTGTCAAAAAGACACCTTCTTCTCTCCATCTGTCATACACATATACTTCCCCTAGCAGTCTTCGTTTAGTGACCATGTGGCCAGCTGATCAGTGTTAACCTAACCAAGCGAGCAGTTCAAAACACCGGTGCGAATGTGCAATGCCTTTTCAATAATGAACTGTGGGGCCGATCGCTTTGGCCCTACACAGAGATAAGCTAATAAAAAATAAGACTTACATACGCCTATGTGAAGACATTATGCAAACGTTGTGTATTGGCGTTGCTACACAGCTAGCTATCACAGTTCGGTTAGCCTGCTAATAGCAAGCCAATATAATAAAAGCAGTTAATAATTTAATACAAATTGAATTGAAAAAATATTAATTCGTGGATTGGTGTACTAAAACAGAAAAGTAATCGACATGTTTGCTCAGATAAAACCGTTGTGCATTTTTTCAAGCAGTGAATGTCACTGGTGAGCGAGTGTTTTGTGTGGTCTGTGTGTAGGTTGTGTTTTGGCTGTAGTTTAAACCACAGAATATTTCGGGTTTTTATATTCTGAAATATTGCTTTAAATGTGTTGTTACAGTTGCAAACCACAATGTCATGTCTCCACTTCTCCAAGTCCTGCTTTATGTGTACATTCATGACATTCATTAATGAGGTGCATTTGAATTTTTTGAGTAAGTAGGTGTGTGTGTGTGTGTGTGTGTGTGTGTCTGTGTGTGTGTGTAGTTTGACTGATGTGTCGGATGCTGCCCTTGTTAGATGCAGATTTTTTTGTGCCTTTATTGTACTCGCAACCTACCCTACATCCTACCTCATGCCTTAATACCCTACATAATAACCTACTCCTAACATTTACATCTTACTCATAAACTTACCCGTACTCTATCCCACACCTTAATATTCCACATATTAATCTACCCCTAAAATGTACACCATACACGTATCTCTATCTGGTATACTTTTGCTTATATAAGAGAAAAGGAGCAAAATCCTCATAAACTAACTCTATAGACTACTATGTCAAGATGTATATAAGGTAAATAGAGCATTTCAGCAAAACACAAAATAATAAGAGCAAACAAACCATGTTGTATCCAGGTAAACATGTGCACACTTGCCAGCCTTTGTTCATCAGTTGCCAGTGAATTTTAGAATTGATTTTGAAATTTTGATTTAAATGGTGAAGCACCTGAATACCTTTGTGAATTGTTAGTTTCCCAAGCAGATTCTAGGTCACTGAGATTCACTAATAAAGGGGTTTTTGGTGTTTATAGAACAAAACGCAAATGAAAAATGCATGGAAGGATTTTTCTGTGTGTGCACCTAAACTATGAACTATCCTTCCCTTTGATATCAGACACTCAGAGTCCACAGTTTCTTTTAAGAGCTGTGTTGAGAGGTAATGTGCCTATTTGCCTGTGTGATTTTTTTCTTTTATTCGATTAATTGTTTATATTATTTTTATATGTTGTAAAGTGGGGGTGTGAATCTTTTAGTGTCTGGCGATTCAATTCGATTCCAATTTGATTTGATTCAGGAGCAATTTTCTCTATTTAAATTGTCTATAAATTTCGTTTAAATTATCTGATTGACAAGATAAAATGACAACATAAACTAATAGAAGATTTATTTAAAACTATACTTTGAGGTTCCTTACTGTATCAAATCATTTTATACCATTGTGCATTCTGTAAATTAATTGACCAGTATTCGGTTAGCTTAGCTGTCTGGCTTTTTCTTAAATAACAAAATCTATCAATGAACAAATAATTCAAAACATATTCATTCAAAAGTAAATACAGACTTCAGTCTGCCATAGTGCATTAACCTTTAACTGTAAAGTCACAGATTTTAAAGTCATAGTGCGCTACTCTGCTAGCAAGGATGCTGTCTAACTAGCTTGCTGTACGGTGGACTAGACGGCCTTCTTCTACGGTGGATAAGTGGACATGTAATGCAATATGCAGTACACTCAGGATTAGGACCGGCAAAAAATAAAACAGATAGATGCATAAAGATGCATTTTAAAATCGATTTTTGGGCATTTTAATTCTATTCAGAATCGCCATGACTACGAATTATGAATCTTTAAAGAATAATTTTTTTCCAGCACCCCTATTGTAAAGCACTTTGCAGCTCTGCCTTAAAAAGTGCTGTATAAATAAAGTTTACACACTTACTTAAACAACTTACTGACAGTTGTGACTGTGAAAGGTAAAGATAAACTTTGCATTGAAGAGACGGCATTAAATTGGACAATATAATTTGTTTAAAATCTAAGCAGGAGGAATAAAAATCTGTAGATTTTATTAAATAATGTTTTATTTTACCTGGATTTTTTAGTAAACCACTACTCTATTAGAGTCTGCAACCTATTTAGATATACTGAGTGTGAAGAAAATTGAGTAAGGGAATGACTTCACATACATTATTGTTTCCAGCTGACAGCAGAAGGTTGAAAATCGCTTTGCTCTCTTACCCCTGTGCTTTAATAAAGACGTGTGTGATGAGTGATACATACTTCCGACTGTGTAGGATTTCACCGGGTGCTCTGACTCCGGTTTCCACCACCATCCCGGAAAAAAAACCATACATGGTAGGTGAATTGGATGCACTAAGTTGCCACTAGGTGTTTGTGTGTGGTGCAATGGATTGGCACGCTGTCCAAGGGGTATTTCTGCCTTGCGCCCAGTGATTCCGGGTGGGCTCCAGGCAAATCGTGACCCTGCCAGACTAAAAGGATATTATAATGACTGACTGACATTTCATTGGTAGTACCAAAAAGAATTTTTAATAATAATTTTTGTACAATCTACATATCTAAATCAATACACATTCACCTGGATTGGCAAATAATCTCCCTTTTATAATAAAGTAGATTTTTCCACCGGAATGTTTTATACTGGAATATTGCAGTATCCGTATATATGTCTGAGACGCCATTTAGCTGGATGCCATTCATCATTAAATCCCTCCAAAGATAATAATATGCCTTCTAGTGAAAAACATATATGGTCTGTGATAAGTAAGGTTAAAGCTTATAAGAACAATGTTAAAGCATGAATTGGAATTGCGTTTCAATACAGCTAATCAGTGACATATTTGAAGATGCGTGCAAAAATCTAATCAGGATGCAAGCCACATACAAGATGCAAGAAACTAGTATGTGTAAACAGGACACCATCAACCTGCTTATGTGGTTTCTGACATCCATTAAAAACGAACAAAAAGAGACATCGCAGAGCTTAAATCAACAGTAATGCCTGTTTAAAAGGCAAATCACATCCTTCCCCAGCACACAGTTTGATCAGCATCAGACTCAGGCAGGGTTTGTATATGAACCTGTTTATGTACAAAATGGTGCTGAGCTGAACAATGTACACCAATTAGCCATAGCATAACAAAACCACTAAAACAGTTTTGACCTATCAAGAATACATCCCACTAGAGCTCAACAAGTGTGCTTTGGTATCTGGGACGGAGACGTTACGCAATTAATCCATCTCTGGATCTTCTGTGAGATCAGACCAGATGTGGATTAGTCTTTGCTTCCACAATGCACATCAGTGAGCTCGGGGTGCCCATGACCTGGTTGTGGGCTCACTGGTTGTCCTTTCTTGGATCAATTTTGGAAGGTACTAACCACTGCATACTGGGAACACCCTATAAGACCTGCTGTAGTAAAATTTACTCAGATACTTACACGTGCCCATTCATCCTGCTTCACATCGCATCAACTTTGAGAACTGATTGTGCACCTGCTGCCTAATTCACAGGTGCAATGACAGATGAAGGAGGTAACTCATTGACCACTGTGCTTGCACACAGTTGGATTTGACCTCCAAATTTCAATGACCTGTGAGGTGTAAGTCAAGGGAGCACTGAACATGCTTGCCCGAAGTGGTGCCCTATCCATGGTGCCCAGGGAACAGCTGGGGGTTAGGTACTTTGCTCAAGGGCACTTCAGTCATGTTTTTTAAGTACACAGAATAAGCCAGGGACCTTCTAGACACAAGGCTGGTTTCTTAACCATAAGCCGACACTGTGCCACTGTAATGAGATAATCATTACTTCATAATAATCAAAACTTCACCGGTATGGCTGATTAATATATATTGACTATGTTAAATTGGTAGCTATAAGCTTTTGTTATATTGGGTTACCACCTTACAGTAAAAAACTAAAAAAAGCAAACATATTGGACACCATGGACACGGGTACAAATATGCACAGGTTGATTGACTTAATTTAGGTTTGATAAGAGAATTATAGCTTTTATTGGCTGTACTGCAAATTTCACTTTTGTCTTGTTCTCAGGTAAATGAGCTGGTGACAGAATATAGCTTAGAAATATGACCTCAGTCAAGTCCTGTGTCCTGTGTCTACCCTCATGCTGCAATAAAACGCCCTATAAAACCTCTCATTATCAGGATAATAAATCAGACATGGGGTGGTAAATTCGGTAGTTGAGATTTACGATTTATCTTCATATCATCTGCCCATAAATCTTCGTATTACTCCACTGTGCATTCATGGATCATATCTTAACACAGATTCTCATGTGGCCACGTTAGTGCCGCTCTGGTCTAGACATGTATTGGCTACGTTCCTGGATATTATGTCTTGGATATTACAACCATAAAGCAAATTACAGATACAATCTAATCCTTGTTACTTTCTTATACTGGGAGAAGGTTTGTGTTGGTGTCTAATGACTAAGTGACCACAGAAAGGACATAAACCACACGGCTTCTGTCCTATGTTACGGATATAGAGGATGTAGAGGATATTTCTCATGAGCCTTCTGTCCTACTTTCAGTCTTGTGTGAACAAGAGAGGAGAGGTGCTGTGTATGAAGCAGCCTGTTTGCTCAATGACACACATGTTATTGCTCTTTAAAATTTAAAGGACACCGTTATCAAGACAGGTACAACAGCACACAGGGCAGTGAAAGTGAACTATTTTACCTTACTGTGTTTGGCACACAGAAGGAATGTGACCTCCGCATTTAACCCATCTGTGCAATGAAACACACACACACACACACCAGTGAACACTAGGGGGCAGTGAACACATTTGCCCGGAGCGGGGGCAGCCCCAAACCACGACGCCCGGGGAGCAATGAGGGGAGGTAGGTGCCTTGCTCAAGGGCACCTCAGTCGTGCCCTGGGTGGGTATCGAACCCGCGACCTTCCGGTCATGAGACCGGTTCCCTAACCACTAGGCCACGGCTGCAGTGTTTAGTGCAGTTTATATGCGGAATTGTTTTAGATCGTTAAGTGCCTAATATACAGAACAACCCACTTGGGAGGGTGCTGTTACAGGAAAATTATCAATGACACGGCTGTGTTGTGCATCACTGTGCAACACAAACAGGACTTACTATTAGCACTTTAATGTTGATTATTATTATTATCCAGTAACAACATGTCCAACATGCCTCTTATACCATGTCATTATTAATACATGACATGCCATACTTTTACCATAATTATTATAGTTACGTTGTGGAATGTCTAGAAAATATGATCTCGTTCATGTTATCATTTATAGCAGCTATAAAAACAACTCCTTCCTCTCCAGCTACTATTTTCTCTCTTCCGGAGAACATCTACACACACAAACCACAAAATCCTCTGCCCTGAAGACTTTCCCATTGCCAGAAACACACTGACACTGGAGACTTCTTCCATGCCTAGTACATTTTTAAATGTGTTTAATATTAGGATTAGGTTATTGTTAAGCATCCGCTATACACGTCACTGGAAATAAGCTGTTACTATAAAAAGACTGCATTCATATAAATCTGTGGTTTGAATTGCAGCCTATACCACTGTCAGTGCTACTTACTGTCTTACATACATATTTAACATATAAGATATTTTGACCAATAATAATGAAAAAATTCAACAACACCACGGTATACACTAAAGTAATCAAAAAACAGGTTTTTTTCCAAGCTGTAAAAAAAAATCCCACTAGCTGCTGGTGGTGGCCCCATTATGGTATAGGATTTGTTTAGCTGCCATTCTATGGGACCCTGCTATCCCTGACAGGTGAACACTATGTCTACCTCCTTACTGACAAGTTACTCCTGTTCATGTCCTACATTCATTCTGATGGGTTTGGCCTCTTCTAACAGGACAATGTGCCGCCTCACATTTCTAGAGACATCATTTGAGTTTGGGCTTTTGCCAATACCACCGTGTCACCAGATCTTCATATGACAAACACATCAGAGATGCCACTGCAATGTGCTGTGGAGCACAGAAATCCTACACCTTAAAATAGAACAGATTTCTAGGGCGTTCTGCAGTATGGTGTTTGTTGCCTACAGAATATTTCCGCAAGCTTGTGGAGTCCATGCCCCGTGGCTGACCTACTAAGTATAAGGCTGGTGTACCAGTATTTCTGGCATTTCAGTATACATAGGTATACAATAAAACATATTCTTCTACCTTATGTACAAATATTCTTAATAGAGTCTTCTGTTATATTAAAGTATACAGTGTTGAACAGAGTAGATTTGATTTAATGATGTCATCACCCACAGTGTTCTGGATTGACTCTGGTTTTCTGTATTATCTTAGTGGGAAATGAAGATCTACAGTGACGAACAAATCAGATTTAATAATAAGCCTTGCTCTTTAATACACGTGAACTTGGGATGTCAGAACATTGCAGATGCTGTGCACATGCATTCACACCTACGGACAGTTTATTGGTAATTTTTCTGAATGGTTGGAGGAATCCACAGAACCTTAAAGAAACCCACAAAGTAGTAACCTGAGCTCAGGATCAAACTAAAGGTGCTGGAGCTGCAAGGTGGCAACCAATTTCCCACCATTAATCGCCCAACTACTTCTTTTGACCACTGTGAAGTCAAATTGACCTGCACAGTTAGGGGTTAGGTGCTTTGCCCAAGGGCACTTCAGTCATGTTTTGTTGGTACACGGACTGAGCCAAGGACCCTTGTAGACCCACTTCAGTCGAGTCTTGTTGGTTGCAGGGCTCGAACCTGGGACTTTTTGGTCCCAAGACCCTTAACCACAAGCCTATGGCTGCCCCCAGTGTTGAATCAACGCCTAATTTACAAAAAAAGTCATCTGATGAGGTATCATACATAACATTGTATGTTCTCTTACATTTCTAAATCAATGTTGCTGTTTTTATTATTATTATTATTATTATTATTATTATTATTATTTTAAATAATTAAAGTGATGGATTAACACAATTATGTATTTATAACAAACATTTACTGTAACATTTTACAAAGAATTACTTTCCATAGTAACAATAGAATAAAAAATAAATCTTGAAGCATTGAATTAAATCTTGCAGTATTTAAAACACCTAGAGGATTAAATTACATTGTTAACAGGAGGTGAAAAACATCTTCTGGGTTAAAATACACATTAATAAGATTAATTAACACCATTTTCATTCATTCATCTTCACTAAGCGCCTTATCATAAATCAGGGTCATGGTTGATTCTGAGTCAACCCTGGAAACACTATGCGAGACTGGGACCAACATACTAGTACATGCTAGCATACTAGCTAGTTCTTGGGGGTGGGAGGAAACCTGAGAACCCTGAGGACACCCACACAGACACTGGGACAAAACAGTGGGATAAAGCGTTACCTGAAGATGAATTAATTAAAATGGTGTTAATGCAGATTCTTGTAACCAAGCAGGTGCAAGTCACCTGCATTTTACAACGTATTTCAATTCTTTCTATGTAAATCCACATACACTGGAAAAAACACGACCCGACACGAACCAGAGCTCACGATCGAACCAGGGACAGTGAAATCCACCCATTAACCCCAACTCATTTAATGAGTTAAATAAGATCAACTTGACTGGTGTATTAAGAGTTAAACATATTAAACCGTATATGGCTTGAAAATGATGTCTTCAAGCTAATTAACACACACATTCATTAATTATCTCTCAGTGGGTTCAACTGAACAAGATGATGCTGAGCTAATGCCTACAGGGTTGATTTAACACCTGCACACACACACACACACACACACACATGAATACTGTAGGTGGGCAGTGTATTAGGTCCAGAGTGTCCCTGCAGGGTGTCATGTGTCTCCTCTGAAGACGTCTTACCTCCACAAAGTAGAAGCAGGGCAGCAGAGTGACGCTCTCTTTGCTCATGCTGGCTTTAAGTCTCTCTTTGGCGGACATGATGAAGTCCTGTCCTGTGGGTGTTTTGGTTAATGAAGAGAGACAGAGGGAGAGAGAGAGAGAGAGAAAGAGAGAGAGAAAGACAGAGAGAGAGAGGAATGATGAACTCCTCTTTGGTGTGGATAGGTGCGTGGATAGGTCCTCTGTTAAGTCCTGTTTTTTTTTTCAGTCCTGATTTAGATGTCCATGCTCAGGGTGGGAATGAGAGGAAGCAGAGCCACTGCAGCGCTGTGAACCCATGCAGCATCCTTTAAAAGGCGCGTTAAGGACGGTCCTTCACTCCGCTCGGCGCAGCGCAGCGCACAGGCTCCGAGAGACGCAGAGACGCTCCAGACCGGAGACGGGAGAGGAGAAGGTGACGTGCGGGGAGCGACGTCAAGGGCTGTGCTAGAAACCCACTTTTCACGCCGAGCGTACGCGCGCGTGCCCGTATGCGCAAGCGTGCACCCGTGGCTGACTTGTAAGGTGGGAGGGAGGCGAATGGTTGCGCGTGCGTGTGTGTGTGCACACTAAAGGAGGGGTGGGTTTGGGGTGGGGGTTGGGGGGTTGCATGCGTTCTAGGGTGTCTTTTGCGTCATGGTGAACCAGTGTGAAGACGTGACCCCAGTGCAAGCCATACCACAGTCCCTGAGCCCTGGTCATGTGTCTGGTGTCTGCTGGTGCAATTGCTAAGTGGTGTTTAAGGCACTTGCTAAGTGACCCAGAACCCAGAGAGATGGAGTTCAAATCCCAGAAGTGTCAAATGCATTTAGTTTAACAAGCCCTCTTTAGCAAAACTGCTCAACTGTGAGCTGGACCAGATTGCATCCTACTGTTAAAGAACCCCTGTGTTAGCTGGGTCGCATGGCCCCAGGGTTCTCGGTGTGCGCATGTATGTGTGAGGTTTGTCCATGTTCTCTATTCCCGTCCCTCCTCCCCCCAAAAAAAAACATGCATAAGGTGGATTAGCTATGCGAAATCGCCTCTAAGTATGAATAGGTCCATAAATGTTCAAGGCTAAATCCTGCCTCCTGCCTCAAGCCCAGTGTTCCCCTGATAGGCATGAGATCCACTTGGACCCTGACCAGGGTAAAGCACCACTGAAAGTGAATGAGTGAGATGTCTAAATGGGTTCTACGTGAAACTCTGTAGAGTTGTACCTCTAATACTTGTGTTAGTGTTAGCAGACATAATTATGCACAGTGCTTATACTGCACTTACATGTCTTTGCACATCCATTTGTCCTGCTCATGATTCATTTATTATCTGAGCCTTTTTAGATCATCGTACTTCTGGGTTGAATGGGCGGGAATGGGGTAGAGTCTATTAGGCAGAAGGCAGGGGCACTCTATACAGAGGCATGGGGAGAACATGTAAACTCCACACAGAAGCAATCCTGGCTGTCCGGCTGGGGAATCAAACTCAGGCCCTTTTTGGTGTGTGGTGATAGTGATACCTACTGCATCAGGATTTATATTCATTTATGCATTTTAAAAAGCAGTGTTTACATTTATACTGTTCATAATAAATCACTTTATAGCATTATGCACACTTTTGTCTTACTGTATATATACACAGTACTTCTTACCATTATATTTATTCTTTAATATACAAACATGCATATTTTATCTAATGTATTTACTTGCATTTATATTTTATGTTATATATTTATTATACATAGTTCCTTTTAGATTTATTGTTCACTTTTATGTACTGTGCATTATGTATTTACAAACAGTATGATTACACTCGTGCTGTGCGAGACTAAGTTCCTTCCCTGTGGAAAAGGCTATATTAATTCACTTACCACTGATGTTACCCCAAGCTGTTCTGTGTGGTTTATACATGCTGTGTGAGTCTATACACAGTCCTACATATGCATTACCCTGGAACTGACCTGTAATTTTGCATACTTGTTTGCATTTCTAGTTAATGTGTGTTTTGTTTTGTATTGTCCTGTATGTTGCACCATTATAGGTCATTTTGTGAACATGTGTAAGGACTGTGGAGGGCATAAAAAAACAAAATGGACTTGACCTAATTCAATGTTATTCTCCCTCAGGGGGAAAGTACCCTCTTTTTTTGGAGCCGGTCCGTAATCCTCTATGGGTATGCAGTGGTTCATGAATGACTGTAAGCGACCGTTCAAACTGGATGTCAATGTAATGATGGAAACTGTAAAATACACTAGAGTAAATACTGAGGGTTTGACTAAACTGAATTTTACCTTATTTATTTTTTTAGCCTGAATGTTCTTTCCATGAGCAATTGTGCCATCTTGTGGTCTTTTATGACTGTAACATTTTTAGAGAATTTTGCTTCAGAATCCAGCACAAAAAGTTATTCATACAGATCATCAGATGTTAAACACATTATTAATATAATTAATATAAATATATATATTTTTAAGTAAGGAATAATATCAAATACTTTAGGAGGTAATGTGTGTCCTACACAGATCCAGGGATCTGGGGTTGTGGGTTCTTTTCTCTCTCTCTGAGGAGCTTGCTGTGTTTTCCCCATGAGTTTTTCTGGGTGTGCCCATTTCATCCTGAAACACACATGTGAATTGGATGTACTAAATTGCCCTAGGTGTGAGTGAATGGGTGTGTGTGTGGTACCCTGCGATTGATTGATTGATGTTCTGGGGATTTGGGGTCAGGAGTAAGTGGATGTAATCATGATCTCTCAATCTCCTTTGAGAATACCATTTACCAGTTACAGAGGTACGTAGTCTAGGAGTTGCTATGGATGACCAACTCTCCTTCTCTGGTCATGTTGCTAACTTGGC
>JAOVVF010000048.1:20483637-20495569 GCA_028565595.1 Duopalatinus emarginatus
AGTAACAGCAGGCTGTTCTTGGTTAATGATCAGTTGTTTGTAATATTTGCTCCCAGACACAATGGACATAAGGAAATTCTTTACAAAGAAGTGAGTCAATATTTTTCCAGTGGAAATGTTAGTGCAGTTAGCGGGCTAATTAATGTTAGGAGATCTATCAGCTAGCTTAATAATAGCTATCATTTAAATCTGTTACAAATACTCCAAAATGCAAGAAAAGGCATCGAATTAATTACAAATTTTGTGGGGGATGCCCCCCCCCACACACACATTAAATATGCTTCCGACACCAATGCGATAAAGGGTTATTTAGTATGAATGTATAAAAAGTTGGCTGACTTGTTAATACGTTATTATAAAATTACATTTTAATGGAAACAGATAAACTATGTGCCATAGATCAGCTACATACAACAAAACATGTACATCACAAACAGTGGAGTTTAAATCTGCATCTGAATTTCTCTGTCTGGTCTGTCTATGAGGAATTTGGTGTTTTTTGTGGCTGCGTTGATTTTTTAAACTGCACTAGCATTGAGTGTATGCCCTGTGTGGTACTCTGCAATGGATTGGTGCCCAGTGATTCCAGGTCAAGCTTCAGACAAACCATGACCCTGACGGACGAAGCGGATAAGGGAATAACCGACTGGTATAAGGAATAAAACATGATGGATAATTATGTCACATAAGAAACTAATATAGAACATGGTGGTGTGGTATGGATGATGTGAAGCAGATATTATTATTTTAATTTATTAATGAATGACTTGTTATGACTTTCTGATGTTTATAATTACATTTACTGTTGTGAAATGTCTGTAAGACAACTCGGCGCTAACAGCTTTGACATATATAATCTTCCAATTTCTATATGTACAATTAAAATCCAATCCTACATATCAAATTTGTAATGCCATCAATGTCTTCGATGTCTGAAATGATAGAAAGCTGAGAGCTGCAGTTAGTTAAAGATGCAGGAGAGAAATATATCTTGCTATCCCTATCCTGTTCCATGTCCATGTTAGCGAAACTGTTTTTTCTACCACTTTTGCCAGTCATCAAAGCTGTAATTATGATAAAAGAGAATCATACACATGTGGACAGCTAATATGACCTTGTACGAAGCCCCAACATATTCGCTCAGCCTTGCTGAAAATGACTCTGTGCTAATGTGAAGGCCATAGAAGTAAACGCTTCATTGACTGGCGCCGTCAGCCATTTGTCAGGTTTTCCCTGTAGACCCAAGTGTGAAAAGCCAAGGGGAGTAAAGAGTTTCATGTGGTGTTTTTGTGTGCACTCTGGTACACAGTAAAGGTCAGCTATCACTAACTGTCTTTCTGCTTATTTATATTGCTTGATGGATACAGCATTAATCCTCCGGTCTTGACTTGGAGATGGACTGACCATCTAGCAAGATTGATGCCTTCTTGGGATATCTGCAGTGGTGCCCAAATCAATGTCTCACTATTTCCAATGAGAACAGCTGGTATTGTCTTAGGAACAAAACTTTTTTTGGCCACCAGCACAGTCAACGCCACATTAGCCACTACTGATAACTACTTTAAGTCAGCATGTATACTACAAAAAAAGAGAGGCAGATTCAAGTGTACTTAAGGCGGTCAGCCCCAGAATTATTAGCATTATTAGGATTCAATCAGCTTAATCTCACTCGGAATATATTGGAAAGAAACAAATTAATTAAATGGTATTTAAAATGGTACCACTAGACTTTTTATAAACAGAATAAAACTGAAATGTGTTCCTGTTTATATTAAATTTTCTTACGATCACCTGAGGATATAAAAACATTTATGCAGTCATTAAGTACTACCCATTTCATTGGAGGAGTATATTAATGGGGTGACATGTAAACCAAACCACATAAAGATTCGGAAGTTTAGAGATAAATTAAATTAGATTAGTTTTATTAGTTTTTAATAGGCATTATACCCAACAAACGAATGTATTCTGTAAAACAGGTCTTATTGCTTCCATCGACATCATCTGTACAAGCTACATTTGGTATGGTTCTGTTTTATTTGTGATGCCTTCAGGAGCTACCAAAGATGAGCATAACAGATGTTACGTTACTAGCGAGCTAATAGTAACATTAACTGGCCGCTCTGCAAATTTCTGATTGCTAGTGTAGACCCACATAATCATGGCAGGATGAAGTCGTTCCAGGCAAACAAACTAGACACAGATTTCATCCCTTGGGAAGTCATGAAAACATATGGTGGAACTTCCCAGCATTGCACATTGAGGTACACAGAAGAAAAAACTGTTAGGATTATCATGCTTTTGGTACTTTACTGGTCTTGACAAAGATGTTTTCTTTTTCTCACTAACATTTAAATACTGGAATTGAATAAAAGGTCCGTATCCACTGTTACCGCCATCAGTTTGTACTGATCTCTTGACATGTGGATGTAATCTGACATGGTCATGTGACATTCAACATAAAGCTTATTAAGGCATTGGTTATATAAAATGTTACAAGCAACATAAAGACTTTTCTTATATACACTTTGATTAAATGCTGTAAATCCAGTCGTCATAAGAAACGCCATTTCAAGTAATTCTGAACGTGATAGCAAAATGGAGAGAACACAAATAAGACAAACAAAAAAACATGGCTCAGGCCAAAAACTCACAAAGGGGAATCCATGTGCTTTTATAGACCAAACAGGAAGTGAGCAACTCTGAAGAAGGTGACCTCTACTGGTAGGGAGGAGTACCACCCACTCAGCTATTGTGAAAACATAAATAACTAGTAAACTTTAAACTTAACTTTAGTTTGCTATACTAAAGTACACGCTAACAACTAACAGACCAATGTGAAAACGTCAGACTGAAGGACATACTGGTGTAGATAGATATGTTTAATTTAGCTATTTATTCTTAATGTTAACAGACCTACCTGTAAGCCAGTGCAGTTTCATAAGGACAACAGAATGTATTCTGAGCCGTGGACTTGTGCTTATGCAACCAGACGGTTTGATCCCGCATACTGACAAGACATGACTAAAGTGCCCTTGAGCACGGCACCTAACCCCCAAATATTACATGGGCACACCGTGGACCGGGTTGCCCACCGCAATGGCCAAGTGTTTTTTTAGCACTCTAGTGTGTGTGTTATTATGGTAAATTACGGTTAAATTATGTAAATCATGGTAACACATTCACCATTTTTTACCATTTACCATTCCCACTTAAGTTACCAGTTCTCAACATTATTTTATACACTTTTAAGATGGCATGCAGTGGGCTAACCTATGCCCAATGGGGGGCCTACCTTTTTTTCTGGCACTTCAGTGTATAAGCACATTTTATATGTAAAATATATATGCAAAATATAAAGACAAACCATACATTACAATTTATTAAATGTATTGTATTTTAATGTATTTCATAGGTGATTGATCTAATTTAAGTGCACTATGCTCGGATAGGATGTTTTCCCGGTGTTCTCAGCCCATGCCCATTTGAAAAAAAACCAAAACAAAGCAAAGCAAAAAAAAAACATCTAGTTTACTTCATGCTACGTTTAAGAGAGGATATACCGTAACTGGATCTGACACTGGGGTGTAGATGGATTTGTCCTTTGGCTCGTACAGGCTGACCTTTTTCTACAGCGCATAACTGCTGGTTGCATATCCTGAACACATCTCGCACAGATTTTGTGTCATTCACCTCCGAATTACCTTTCTGTAAAGCGTGTTCAATTCAGTTTGAGTTATGTAGCATTTTTAACACCAGGCTTTGTCAAAAAATTTTATCGAACCCAGGTCTCTCATATGAGGGCCAATGATGTTACCACCGTACCACACTAATCACCAATCACCATTCCAGAACTATGGGCATTAATATTAATTTTTCGTCTCACTTTGTTGCTGGAAATCCCAAAAGCACTGATATTAGAAATACATGTGTTTCAGTCTGGCCAGCAATGAACTCCACAAGCTTGCTGAAACCCTCAGTAGGCAATAAACACCATATTCCCTATATAACAGTCCACAATTCTGTTATATTCCAGTGTGTATGATTTCTGCGTTCCACAGCGCGATGCATTGCATCCCAAATGTGTTCAATAACGTTGAGATCTGGTGACTGTGACAGTGTTAGAAGAGGCCAAAGCCAGCAGAATGAATGCAGGACATGGGTGGAACTTGGTAGAAAGGAGGCACACATTGTGTTCACCTATCAATGACGTTTGTAGATATGAAAATAATATTTTGAACAAAAACTCCATTTGCACAATTTCCCTCTGTTAGCTGTAAATGTAGTCAACCATCCTAGACATTCTTGCATCTTTAGTTTTGCACTGGAGCTACAGAGCTAATGTGGCTACCAATTGACTAAAGCATATAGCCTCCAGTTTAGCATAAAAATCATTTAAGTAATGTGAGCACAGAATTGACTTCAGGCTTTATTCTGAATAAAGAGAGTGTGTTTTGGTTTCTACTGTACTATTTAGTTTTGAATGTATCTGTGGGACACAGAAGCATCAACAAACACAATACAGACAACACAGAGCACTAAGGCAGCATGATGCACCATTATACATGTTATAGTAAAAATTGATTTTACTGACAAACTCAATGCAACGATTATAATGTTAAAGCAACTGTGAGTTTAACCTTAATTTCACTTCAGTCTCAATATTGCAACCAAGGTCTCGAAGGTCTTAATTAATCAATTTACAACTTATTTTGAAATCATTTGAAACTTTCAGACTGCTGATTTAATTTTTTTTTCTATTTTAATGACTGGTAATGCTGTCACAGTGCATGACTCTCACTAATGTTACATTTTGAGGTCCAAGAGCACAAACGACCACTGACTATCAAAACCATGAACTCATACACTGTGACAAAAAGAATCATCTGTATATGAATTTGTATAAACAGTTCAATCTCTGGGTTAGTGATCAGAAGGTTGGAGGTTTAAAGGGGCAACACTCGGCTTGTAATTAAGGAACCAGCCCGGTAACCGGAAGGTCACTGGTTCAATTCCTAGTCCAGCATGACATGACAGAAGTGCCCCCATGGCACCTAACCCCCAACTGCTCCCTGGGTGCTGTGAATGGGGTTGCCCACCACTCCTGGCAAATATACTCACTGCCCCTATTGTGTGTGCTCACTAGTATGTGAATGTGTGTTTTACTGTTAAATGGTTAAATGAACAGCTGCATGGTCACTGAGTGGTTTCCTTCATTTTCACTTAACGTAAGCCCTAGCATCGCAAAGCTTCCACATTTTCCTCTGAACTTTCTTAACCTCTCTAATGAACAAGGTATATTCTGAGACAATTGTTATATAAATTCAAGAGTAGAAGCCACAACAAGTCAGTTAGATTACATGTGTCTGCAGTGCACTGCTGCTACATGATTGGCCTATTGGATGATTAAATAAATGAGTAGGTGTACACATTTCCCTAATAAAGTGTGCCATGAATGAACACATGCAAATAACTACCCATATAAGAAATGTAAGCTTCTTTCTACAGTGCCTGTATTAAACAAAACACTAATAAAGAATGCAAGTTTAAATTCATACTCTGCATGGTGATGAAACAAAACTGTTTCTCGTATGAGCCTTATGCAGTTTGACATTTATGGGGCAGGATGGCACAACTGTTATTATTAGCGAGCAATGAGTAATACGTTTCTGTGCTCACAGCTTAGGCTCTGCTCATACATGCACTGGAGGGGCACAAAATTCTTCCTTTAATTTCTAATTTTTATCTGTCTATTAAACGTGTATTAAAAAAATGTATAACTGTATGGATATTACATTTATTATTTGTAACCCACAATTTTAAACTAAGTACATCTGTCCATGCTAATATACAGTATCAAATGTAAATACTGCATTTACAGCCTGGACTGCTTTAGTCATGTACATGCAACCTGGTGGAAAAAAGACCGAAGTACAACAACTTAGTTGTAATCTGACCGAACAATCAAGAATTTTTATTTCAGAATTGGTATTGACATTAGCCAAAATATTATTATGGGTTAAGGAAATAATATTGAAGTGTTAGCACTAAACTAACACTTTCACATGGGTGTCCAATCTTATCCAGAAAAGGCCTGGTTTAGGTGTGGGTGCGGGTTTTAAAGTGAACTACTCTTTTGACCACTGCACAGTAGAATTGAGCTCTGCATTCAATGCATCCGTGCAGTGAAACACACACATAAATACTAGGGGAGACCAGGGACGGTTGTAACACTTTTTGTGATTTTTCCAATAAATCAAAAATGATTTACAATGGAATAGCCAATTTGCTATATTATAAACTTTAATGTGTTAACTACTGAAACAATGTATTTAAGTGGTTTTATGAAATATGTACAGGTTGTAGAAGTGATTTAAATACAGTCACACCACTGTAACGTGTCTAAAATATACATAATTAATACATTAAATACTCAAAATGAAGAACATTACTTATTCACATTATTGTGACTATTCATTTATTTTCTTAAACAGGCCTAATGATTACTTTTGTTTCCACTACATGACAAAAAAAAAGAGGGAAAGTCGTCAAATTATTATGGATTATTTAATGGGTAGAACACACATCCTTAAAAAAGTGTAAACATAAAATTAAATGAACATTTCCAACAGGTAAGGTCATCAGATGAGTAGTAATTGGGACCCTGTCTGTCTTCCTCTTTTTGATATTTGGCATGATGTAAGCAAACGAATGTGTTTCCACTGACTGTTAGCATGCAACTGATTATTATTAACTTGGCATGTAATCTAGTTTATGTAGGTCTAACACATAAACTTATTGTAACCTTATAGGCAGTCTAGTGGTTAGGGAACCGGTCTCGTGACCTGAAGGTCGCGGGTTCGATCCCCACCCAGGGCAAGACACGACTGAGGTGCCCTTGAGCAAGGTACCTAACTCCCCTAACTGCTCCCTGGGTGCCGTGGTTTGGGGCTGCCCCCCACTCTGGGCAAGTGTGTTCACTGCCCCCTAGTGTTCACTGGTGTGTGTGTTTCACTGCATGGACGGGTTAAATTCGGAGGTCACATTCCTTCTGTGTGCAAACACAGTAAGGCAAAATAGTTCACTTTCATATCGTTTCATTTATCTAACATTGCCCTCGTTCTTTTTTTTTATAATAATGACATGGTCAAGCAGTTGCTAGGGTAACAAGAAACAAGCCTACAGACCAATATAGGTACTAATTAGACTGCTAAACTATCAGAATCTAGTTACAAAGTTCTATCTTACAAGAGCCTACCTCACTAGCGGAAGACAGATCAAGATGTAACGGCAAAACAAAGTAAGGCAAAAAGTGTGTGCAAAACAAAGTAAGGCAAAATAGTTCACTTTCATATATCCATGCCACATAGAATCATTTATACTAGAGAGGAACTAAAGGCATACAACAGTCTCTACAATCTCGATTACAGACAGTTTTGTGGGCACATTTAAAACATTGTGGGCACAGTCAACACACATTCAAAACATCAGGATTATTATTAGCGCACAGTAAACCTCTGCTGTAAACTCATTTATAAGCTAAACGAACTTAGCTAGCAAAACATGTCCATTGTTGGCAACTCCAGAGTAAGGATGTGACCTATCTGTTTAGTGTTAGCCAGATAGTTTCTTAATGTTGATTTTAGGTGAGCTTGTAAGTTAGTTAAAGCTACCTAGCTAGCTAATTCCTAGTTAGCATACCACATTTACGAATATGATAGGTAGTTATATAGCTGAGATGAACAATATGCAGAGTCTGACACCTATCAGTGAAATGAAGTGTGGCTTGATATTAAAATTTGATATGGATATCTGACCTTTTCTTTCCTATGCTGAATAACACTTTTTTTTTTTCATGGCTTGACAGAAGTCTAGCTAATGAAACCCAACCACAGCACATTATCATAACCACCTTTAAAGTCTCAGACACACAAGCGGCCTTCGCCTCAATATGCAGTGCAACCTATGAAAGCCTCATTAGCCATTCTGAATTAGAAAAGCTAAGGCTAAAACCTGAATCAGAGCTGGTTTCATCAGAGCCCTAATCATCTCCATTGTGCTCAGTCAATGCTCCTTTCCATGTTCACATGCTCGGAATGGCAATTTTTCAAATATTCTCAGATTTACAGTAGGCGTCTCCCCGTGTCTCGTACCACAGGAAGAGCAAATACAGATCGAAAGTGTATGACTCAACCTGTACCGCATGTTAAAATGCTCTGGCTCAAGTTGCCTTTTGCTCTTGATGTTCTCAGATCACAGGAACCGAGTCGGTGCTCTTCCTGCTGCAGTACATCTCTGAAGATCTGGACAACAGGGAGAAGATCATAGTGATGGGCGACTGCTGTTACCTTAACCCCCTTGTGCGCAGGACGTTCCGCTATCTTGGTACGTCTCCTTGTTAACTGACAGTGTTCTTGATCTCTCAGGGCTGAAAAAGCTGGCGGTATTTTCACATCATCTGAAAAATGGCAGTTTTCTTATGTGATGGTGGACTCTTATGTGTCAGGAAGCTATGCTCTAATTTATTTCTTATGTTTTATTTTCTAATGGTGCTCAGAGCTATTGTATACTCAAATTTTTGTCTGAAATCTTCCTTATGGAAATAAAGAATCAGTTCGTTTTGACCATGTATAAATAAAATAATGACCATATAGGCTCTCATATATCTCACAAAAAGGCCTATAGCAATATAATTTATTTTAGACGTACAAAGACATACTGTGCACCACCTTTGTGCACCAAATGTGCCCTCTTTGAACATGAAGCACCTATAAGAGTCCTTCAGTTGTCTTGTGGGTAATATTTGGTTGTGACAAACAGGATCCAGGAGGTTGTTGAGGATCCACATGCAGAGAGTTTTTATAAATAAATCCAAAACAGGATCCAAAATGTAGTATGGTAAAAAAAAAAAAAAAAAAAAAACAGAACAGAAGCACACGATCTATTCAACCACCTCAAAGATCAAGACACGGGAATGGCAATCCCTGTATATACAGCTCAGAACCTACATAGAAGATAAAGTTGGCAAGACTTTGCAACAGTCTGTATTGACCTTATATGTAGGGCGTAACCTTGTATTAACTCAGACCAGACACAGAGACGATATCCCAGGTTGGACAGTGGGGCTCTGCATAGTCAAGACACGTCAAATGGATTGTCACAGTCATCACAGCCATATACAGTGTGCAGTACACAGTAAGATGTATGAATGTGTATGACAGACACAGTGCTGACAGGACACAAATAAAGCGCGGCAGGCGTAAGAGTCACGCAGGCAGGGGTTTATGTGAAACATTCGGGGTGTGTGCATAAACAGGCAGCAGAGCATAAATACTCCAGTCACAAAAACCAACATTTTAGATGAGAATTACAGTTAAGACAGCAGGGGTGAAATCAGCAACTAGAATGAATTTAGTGTCACTGGAATAATGCTAGTAAAAGAAAGATGAGATGAATGACGTTTAAAGTGACAGTGTAGTACTGTAACGAATTAGTACAATTAAAATGTTGGTGTGCTGGAAACGGTACGTCAATGTAGTAATGAACAGAGAGACATGTACATCATTATTGACTCAACCTGAATTAATAGTGCACTATGGTTAAGGGAGTTATTTGGATCACTAGAACACTACAGAGTGTTTCCCTGTAGGAAGGAATTCAAGTGTAGGAGTGCTGAAGTCTAAAGTGGACTAGTACTCACCAGCACTGTCTGCTCCTGTTTCCTAAACTGAAGCCTTTATATATTTACACAGGTACCTGTCCTTATAAGGAAGTAATCTTTTTAGCACCGCCAACCGCCACCAACTTGTGGTTGGTGTGGTACAGTGGTAACATCACTGGGCTCCCATGTGAGAGACCTGATTCCCGATCTGGGCAGCCAGTCTGTGCTACACCAATAAGGGTCCTTGGGCAAGACTCCTAATACTATGTTGGCCTACCTGTAATACTAATAACCTTGTAAGTCGCTCTGGATAAGAGCGTCTGCCAAATGCTGTAAATGTAAATGTAAATTTAAACTATTTCTGTAATAAAACATGCATACTTGTGAATGACACACAAGGGGGCAGTGAACACACTTGCCTGGAGTGGTGCGTAACCGCAACCACAGTGCCGGGGGGAGGGGGCAGTTTGGGGTTAGATGTCGTGCTCAAGGGCACTTTAGTCGTGTCATGTTGGTACAGGTGATTGAACTGGATACTGATAGAAAAAAGTGGCTTGTCATGTTATACATGTACTTTAAAGCTCTTTCCAGTGTTGATCACCCTGAGAAATAATATGCACAATGCAGACACACTTCACCTAAACCTATTGTTGTTTTTTTGTTAATACTACATCGATTAAAACAGATTTCCAAGCAGAATGAATGGATACACATTAGAGGTGCCCCAGGAGAGCCATGTTGGATCTGTTGCTTGCTAATGCTCAATGTAATCAAGTCTAATCCCACTCTCATCCCTGGAGCTCTGAGATCCAACGTGGCAAAGCTTGGCATTCCTACTCCTTTTCCTGTGCTACAAACCCTGCAATATTGAGAAAAACGCTGCACCAGAGCCTGAATTTACATAAACCACTTAGTGTCTACAGCCCATATTTTTTTATACACTACAGGTCACTTGTTTGAGATGAAAAAATAACTTTTAAATGTTATAATGAAACGGTCTTGTTATTTATCTGTTCCTGTCAACAGGTGTGTACGCATTTGGCCTCTTCGCCACAGATATCTTTGTGAACGCGGGTCAGGTGGTGACAGGGAATCTGTCCCCTTACTTCCTGACTGTGTGTAAACCTAACTACACGGCTCTGGGTTGCCAGCAGGGTGTCCGGTTCATAAACCAACAGGAAGCATGCACAGGGAACGGCGACGACATCCTGCGTGCTCGCAAATCCTTTCCTTCCAAAGAGGCCGCTCTCAGTGTCTACGCTGCATTGTACATAGCTGTAAGTACAACTCAGACTACAGTGTACAAATCTGTAAATCAGTGACGATTTTGTTACTGACTGAACTCAAGGGAATCCAGTGCCTTTTTTTTTTTTTTACTTATTTTTTTATCTAACCTGTGTATCCCATTACTGGGGGGTATTATGGGGGGGGTCACAGGGCAGACAGACACATTCACCCAGCACACACACTCACACTCACAGGCACACCTAGGGAAAATTTAATAGCTCCTTTAATTCACCTGCATTCACATCTTTCGACTGTGGGAGGAAATTGGAGTTCCAGGAAGAAACTCAGACATTTATGAGTGGAACATGCAAACTCCATAGACAATGACCCTGGCTTCTTCATGTGAGAACAGTTCTATCCACTGTGCCACTCCTGTCTTTCTTGTAAAAACATGATAATCCTCCTAAAATAAGAAATACAGTCTTTTGCATTTCACTCCAGAGTGTATAGAATAACCAAAGCAGACTTAGTGATGTGCTACTTTTAAATCTTACACCCCTCATACTTTTGTAAATATTTTATAAAAATTTTCATTGTCTAAACCGCTGGCAACAAAAGTAAGTAAACCTATAAGTAAAAAGGGCCAAACTGTGCCCAAAGTGTCAATATTTTGTGTGCTCACCATTATTTTCCAGCACTGCCTTAACTGAATTGGGCATGGAATTCACTAGAGCTTTACTGGTTGCCACTGGAATCCTCTTCCACTCCTCCATGATGACATCACTGCACTGGTGGATGTTAGAGACCTTGCACTTCTCCACCTTCGATTTAAGAATTCCCCACAGATGCTCAAACGCTGACCTTTGCGAATTCCCCAAATGCGGAAATCTCGACTGCATAATTTCTGATAGTGGGGGACTGCGTTCGCGCTCTCCCCTGTAATTGAGAGACAGCCATGGCCTAGTGTTTAGGGAACCAGTCTCTTGACCGGAAGGTTGTGGGTTCGATCCCCGCCCAGGGCAAGACACGGCTGAGGTGCCCTTG
>JAOVVF010000048.1:20539726-20551506 GCA_028565595.1 Duopalatinus emarginatus
TCAACCTCAAGTGGTTGAAGGTAGAGCTGGCTGTGGGCTGTTGGTTTATAGTGTGTTTATGATTTCAGTTTTGGGACATAATATTGTTTTTTAATCTTATATTATACCTGGGTTGAAATTGACCCTAACAATTGAAAGGTCATAATTTTAACAAGAGCATTTTATAATTTAGTAAAATTGTTTTTTTTGTTTAAATAGAAGTTCCTGACAAAGTCAAAAAGTCTTGATGCAATAAACAAATTTATTTCGTATTTTTATGCATTTGAAACCTACAAACGCATCGGTCACGACCCTAACACTAGAGGAAGGTTAACAGTCAGACACTCACAAATACTACAAACCACTCAAAACTAATCAAGAATACTTTTAAGGCTATAAAGCATTAAACGTCCTAGACATTTTAATTCAATTTAATATTATTGAATAGCACGTTTAACAAGGAACTTTGTAGACGCTATATTTCTATTGCTTTGTAGAAATATACGATCTGGACTACACATTTATTTCATTTAAATTTGATCCCAGATGAGCTATTCGGTAAGGACAATGGCAAGAAAAAACTCATTAAGATGACAAGATCGGATTCATACTCAGAAGAGCACCCATATAGTGTGATTATTAATAATCCATTGCTAAAAAGAAAACGTGCAACATGTATAAAATTCATTATAGGTGAAACATGAAGTCTGATGACGTTTGAACTGAAAATTGTTAACCTTTTTGCCAAGATTTTACTCTCAAAAGCTTCACTAATAACAAAAATCTAAATCAAATGCACTTAATCAAACACAGCAATTTCTATTTCTCCACCTTTATTCCATGAAATTCAAGGACTTCCTGAAACACAGATACACACTTTGCATGTTTCTGTTCACACATAACATGTGTGTAAACTGCACATTTAAGCTTGTACACCAGATTTTGAATATAAGGCATGTACAAAAGCTACAATATATAATTTAAACATACTAAATATAGCCTACTAAAAAAAAAAAAATTATATAGAGCTGATACCGAAAAAATACTGAAACCGAAATCTCTGGTGATGGCAGAACAATGCCCTCAATATGTGACCCTCAATATATGTTTGTTTTTTTTTTTTTCACCGTGCTGCTCAAACACATTTAGAAAACTCATTTGCTAGTATTTGTGAGCTTCGTATTTTAGTTATGCTATAAAAACTGGATTTATTAGCTAGCTAGGCACACATCACTGGGGCAATAGGTGTTCTAGTATGACTAGACATTCGAAATAACCCGATGCACCTCAGTGTGTCCTCCTTCTTCTATCTCTAACTGGACCTGGAATTTATCTACAACATTTGTCATGACAGCATTTAAGCTGACATCTTCCTGATCTGATCTACAGTTTGCCGAGCTGGGACAGTGACACGGGGAGGATCACGATGCGTTTAACACCTGCAGTTAAACCACTCAGGATAATGGACTGGGCTGATGATGAACTCTGTCTTTGTCTCTCTCTCTCTTTCTCTCTCTCTCTCTCTCACACACACACACACAGATGCACATACTGCTGTGTGCAGGACCCTGGAATCAGTGCTAATTACCACACATTAGCAGGACTTCACACAGCTGTTAGGAGGGCCGTTAGGACATACACACACATACACACAAATCCACACTGCACTAGCGGTAATGGTGTGCATTGTCTGTAATCCTAAAATGCTACATGACTATCAGTAATGGACCAGCTGTCTGGTCAGTGCTGAGCAAGATTTCAAAATAATAAAGTAGTGTCATACTAAGTTAACCTGTTATCCCAAAAGGGTTTTTCCATTAAACTACATCAAATATTGCAGAATATTTGTATATTTTAATAGAATTGCTAACCTAAAAATGAAACTGTCTTAAGTAAACTAATTGAATTAACATTTAGATGTTAAAATTTGTGAATGTAAGTAACTAGTAGACATTTAACTGGATAGAAAATCATCGTTATACTCTATTTCTATACAAACTAGACTAACAATTTACTCATGTATACTAGGGTCTCTAAAAGTAATCATTATAATCAAATTGCTTTATGCAAACTGGACAGTGGATGTGATTTCTACCAGGGGCACTGGTAGTTCAGTGGTTGGACTTCTGATCAGAAGATTGGGGTTCGAATCCCACCACCACCAAGCTGCCAATGTTGGGCCCTTGAGCAAGGCCCTTGACCCTCAGCTGTATAAATGTAAGTCGCTCTGGATAAGAGCATCTGCCAAATGCCGTAAATGTAAATTTCTGAGTGAGTCTGGGCCCATAATAGCCTCAGAATCTTGTTCAGGAGTGGATCATCAATGTGTTGTAAAAGCCCATATCTACCTGACGTTTCAATGCTTTGTGGATTTTGAGATGCTTTTTATGGTTATAAACCGTAGTTACAAGTTACTATATCCTCTGATTTCTGACCAGAGAAAATGTTCACAAATATTTTTCTTTTGCACCAGTCAGTGTAAATTCTTAAGACTGTTGTGCAAGTCTGAACACAAATGCAAAGACAAACTAATCCAGAACATAGTTTAAAGGCAAAGTTAAATAATAAAAAAAAGAAAACATGCAAGAGTCAGGTGATCAGCAGACAATGTGGCATAGACAAAAACTTCAAGGTGAGTCAAACGTTGCAGGACACGTGACCGCCTTCTGATTGGAAAAACTCACCATGATCCACATATGGAGGCCTTCAAGATGGGGACCATGTTCCAGACATAGCCTAAAAGATAGGCCCCCTCACCCATTACTTGGTGGGGTATTCAGATGTGTCATTTTTCCTCTTGTCTGTGAAATAAAACCTGATTTTTGACTCACCCTGTAGATCAAGGTCCAAAGTTAACCGTTCTGAAATCGCTAACAAAGAAATCTCCACAAGTAGTTCAGGGGGTAAGAGGTTTATATAGCTAACTCCCAGGCACAGCGCAGGTGATACCCATCAGTTCAATCAGGCAACATCCATTTTGGTTTGCTGTTGCAAAGAGTCTGCCATTTTGGTTTGTCACCAAGAGCAAGTGGAGGAGTCCCTAACACTGACCTGTACCCACATCCACATTCACACACACACACACACACACACACACACACACACACACACACATATGGAAAGTCATATAGGCATTCATATTAGATTCTAATATGTCTGTTCAGGATACTAAACATTTTTAGCATAACAAGCACAAAAATATGTAAAAGTGATGACATTATTAGATAGATACGATCATATGTAATAATACATCTTTTTTATAAGCACTAGTCCTTTTCTTACTTAGTCTCATTAGACAGAAAGATTTCCAGAAACACTGACAGAATGTCTGGTTAAGACAATAAACGCCAGTAAAGCAAAGAAAGTGAATCGAATACAGACTCAGATGCTAAGGGTAATTAATGTAATGCTGTCATCTGACCTGAGGATGATTGTAATATGATCAAATATTTTAGCTAGTCTTTTAGTTAACTAGACAGAATCAGTCAAGTAACATTAGTCATTACGTCCTACTACTTTAAAATCTAACATGCAGATTTGATGTAACAGCTATATTTGAGGCTCGATTTTATTTTATCAATAAATGAAAATTACTCCTTAAACACACAAATTGTGTCTTGGCTGCGAGTGTGGATTCTTTATATGCATCTACTTATAATGCAGTTTGCTCACGCAAAGAGCTAATTATGTTGTCTAGTCTTTCCTGATGCCGCCCACTCAGTGTATTTATTCTATTGTGCTGCACTCGTTGGTGCACTTTCCCTTACTTGTCTCTACAGAAGCTGCACTGTCTGTTATCTTGGAGTGTGATCATGGAAAAACCAAAGTTTCTCGAATCTCTCTATATGGAATAGCAATAAAATCTGGCAATATTGTTGATCCTTATGAACTGTCAGTGGCACTGCAATGTTTATTGCATAGCATTGTAATGCTAATAAAGACACCCTTATTTATTATAGAGTCTGTGCAAGAAATTTGACATTGTCTGTAGAGATAATGTGATCTCTATCGATCTCCACACTGGGCCACTATCTTTCTTAAGGTCTGCTTGATTGCACAAAACTTCTCAGAGGCTTGTTTTTGAACACAGAGGAGCGACAGAGGAAGGCAATGCCACTTTGTTTCACTTTGTAGACAGCTCAGACACATGTGATTCATTTACTACAAACCTACAGGGGAAATGGAAGGGTTCTGTAGAGATGTGAAATAAGATTTGTAGTTAGGCAGACCTGGATAATTTGTCAAGGAAGAAACACTGGACAAAGGCAAGGAATATTATGGAGATTAATTCTAACTGACTAACAAATAGAGAGTGTTAGGGAGGAGCTATATGTAGCAACACTGCTAACTATGTATTGACTTAGTATTTTATTTTATTAAGGTAAAAAAATATTTTATATTGTTTTTCAAGTTTTAAGTAACTAAACGTCTGAAAAAATGCTTTTTATGTAACATTTTACATTTTAAAAAGTTTACATTTTAGATTAAGATAACATACCGCAAACAGATTCAGTTCAATTATTTTAATTAATGGCATATTTTTTTCAGTGTTGAGGAAAAAGTTATAGAATCGTCATCATCATCAATTAAAAGAAAATGAAATGAAATGAAAGTGAACTATTTTGCCTTACTGTGTTTGCACACAAAAAGAATGTGATCTCCACATTTAACCCATCCGTGCAGTGAAACACACTTGCCCGGATCGGTGGGCAGCCCCAAATAGCACCAGGGGAGTAGTTTGGGGAGTAAGGTGCCTTGCTCAAGGGCACCTCAGTCGTGTAGTGCCCTGGGTAGGGATCAAACCCGTGACCTTCCGGTCACAAGACCGGTTCCCTAACCATTAGGCTACGGCTGCCCCCAAAACAACAACAACTTTTATAATATAACAACTATTTATAAAAATATAAACGTTTTTATTTTATTATTATTATCTGCATCTATATATGTACACAAATTAGACACAACATTAAAACCACAAAACCACTGACAGATAAGGTGAATTACAGTAAATATTGCAGGAGATTAATTCAACCAATAGTTTTTTAACCAATAGTACTTTTTTTGTTGTTTTACAATTAAATAAAATAATAAACCTATTCTTTCTAAGAAAGGTTTACAGATGCAAAATTGTCTTTATTACATTATACATTTTATTTTGCATAAAAATTTACGTGAAATTGTACCTTCTTTATTATTATTATTATTATTGTTGTTGTTGTTGTTGTTGTTATTATAATTATTATTATTATTATTATTATTATTATTATTATTATTATTATTATTACATCAGTCAGTTAGTTGGCTGTAGCTTAGATATTTTTTAATCATGAGTTTCTTGTAGCTTGACAAGTTACAATTCTGAAGGCATTTCTTCAGCAGTGCAAACAGGAAAATTACAGACTAGGAATATACACAATGCCACATAAAGCACTGTGTCTTGTTTTGTCTGCCATCTTGCCTGTCTGTCTAGCATTGTGCTGAACAGCTATAGCTGGAGTTTTCCTGAGTGTATTAGCTCATAATAAAGCACATCCTTCAAAATGTTTGCTAGAACATGCTGGAGGATCTTCAAAAGTTGCATCTTCATGACGTCAGGTAATGAAGTGGTCCTCCAAATGAGTCCACATCTGCATCATGGTATGGGGACTGACTAATAATATAGCTTTTTAGAAATTTGCATTTCAAACAAGGGAGCAAAGACTAAGGGCCCTTGCTTAGGACTGAGCTATGTGGTTTATTATTATGGTTGCCTTTGCATACAGGTATGAGATAGAAAAAAACAATTTTGATCTCCTGATGCTTGCACACAGACGTCATGGTGGTTGGTGTGGTACAGTGGTAACATTACTGGGTTCCCATGTGAGAGACCTGGGTTTGATTCCCGGTCTGGGCAGCCAGTCTGTACTACACCAATAAGGGTCCTAACACTACATTGACCTCCTGTAATACCAGTAACCTTGTAAGTCGCTCTGGATAAGAGTGTCTGCCAAATGCCATAAATGTAAATTTATATAAAAAAAGTCAAGAGTTTACACAGAATGACATAAAAAACAGTGAGTGAGCTGCAGTTCTGCACATGTAAATGGCTTGTTGATGTGAAGGATCCAAAGACAATAGACAGACTGGTGTGAGCTGTTAGGAAGCTATTTTAACTTGAATAACCACTTTTTACAGCCATTATGATCTGAAAAGCATCTCACGACATTGAACCTTGTGCTGTACAAGCTACAAAAGAAGCCCACATCAGAATCTTCAAAGTCTGAGGCTACACTTGGCAGGTGAAGAATAGAAAACATTTTGTTACTGTTTTGTTACATCAATGGACTAGTAAGTATAGTGAGTCAGTCTAGTCTTATCTGCTCCGTCCTTCAGTGTTGCGGTTTATCCGAAATCAGCAAAAGATTAGCCTTTTTATTACCGAGGGTTCAGCATTGCATTAATCAGCTACATTAATAAATACATCAGTGGAATGTCCTCACAAGAATAGTAAGATATGTAAGTGTGTGTGTGTGTGTGTTTAGGAACAGTGAACCTAGTGTGCCACAATTCCTCTGGCTATATTTTGCTCCTTCATGGAGCACAGCTGAGGCATCGCTGCTAATTGGTCCCTTTCTAATTTTTCTGAGCCTTTTCATGTTTTGCTTTTTTTTTTGTGGTATCACTGAGTGAGACAGAATTGCTATAGTCTGTTTTTCCGCTTTACCATACCATAAACACTTTTATAATTGAGGCATAAAATCAAATGTATACACTTTTGCTTCTGTAGACCTGCACTGGAGCTGCGAGCCTAATCTACTTAAAAAAAATGAAAGAGAGAGAGAGAGAGAGAGAGAGAGAGAGAGAGAGTCTCACCCAAAATCTTCTGTGTAGCTGTTCAGTAATTACACAAAGACATGGTGATTTAAAATACAGTGTTACCTGTTATTCCTTATTATTATAGCTAGAGTGAGTTATATGGATGATAATGTAGGCACACTCTGAATATGTTTATTTATTCATCTTCAATAAGTGCTTCATCCTTGTCAAGATAGCACTGAATCTGGAGCTTGTCACCATGCGCAAGTCTCCACAACAACTTAAAAACAGATGAAACCCAGGATCCTGGATCTGCAAAGCAGCAGTGTTACCGCTTACACCTCTGTGATGACACATACACTGAAGTGCCAGAAAAACTGGTACAACTGAGGTGTAGGATTTCTGTGTTCTACAGCATGTTGCATGGCAGCCTGTATGTGTTTAATAGAGTTGAGATCTGGTGGCTTAGGTGTGAATGATAAAACCCCAAACTCAGATGAGTGTTCCCCTAACCATAATTTGGTGTCTCTAAACGTGTGTAAATGCACATTGGCCTGTTGGAAAAGGCTAAAACTATCATTACATTTACAGCATTTGGCAGACACCCTTATCCAGACTTACAAGGCTATTGGTATTACAGGTAGGCCAATGCAGTGTTGGGAGTCTTGCCCTTATTGGTGTAGCACAGGCTGGCTGCCCAGACTGGGAATCGAACCTAGGTCTCTCACATGAAAGCCAATGATGTTACCACTGTACCACACCACAGAATGCAGAACATAAATGAGGAGATGGGTGTAACTCATCCGAAAAGATGCACACATCTGCCAGAGAGATGTGTAGATGTTCCAGGGGTCCCGTGGAATGCCAGCTAAACAAACCTCATATCATTATGGAGCCACTACCAACTTATGTATTTTGCATAGGCTCGTCTGTATCAGTTTTCTGGTACTTCACCGTACACTTGAGATTCTGCATATTAGCTCAGTTATGACTTAATGCACTGTTACACAGAAAGCTATATACAGCGTAATTATGATAAAAGTGTGCAAGGTGGTCCAGCTCACCTGCTCACCTATCCTCTACTGATATTACTTATGACTTCTGCATAAGCTCCTGTGACACTAAATAATAAGGAATAGTGTTGTTGCACGTTTTGCCTCCATCTGTTGGATATAAAGTGTATAACATGCTGATGTATCCACTAAAAGAAAAATAACAGAATGTTGTCCCGGGTTTGAACCGCCTCACAGCAAGGGCCTGAATTTAAAATCTGAACGATTTGATCTAAAAACGATCATACGTTTTCGAACAAACTCAAAGAGTCATTGCTAGAGTCAAGTGCAAACTGTCATAATAGCAAAAAAGGTGACAAACCAAATACAAAACTCGAAAATAATGAAACTCTGGCTGTAGATTCTTTTTTATCAACTTCCAGAAAAGACAAGTACATTACTTTTCAACACAATCTCCCTGATTTTCAGCACACTTTGTCCATCTGTCAACCTTAAACTGGTCTGCGAGCCACTAATGCACCGCTGTCTTAACCTCATCATCAGATGTTAATCCTCTTTCCCGTTAGGGCTTACTTTATAGAACCAAACCGGTCATAGAGAATGCGAACCTCAAAACAATGTTTTTGGAGAATGTTGACAGTATGGGCAGCGGTGTGCGGACGTGTATGTAATAACACAACACCCCTGGAAAGCAGTCTTCAAATGAACTGAATTAACACATTCAAACCTGCCTAGCTGTGAATGGGAAGACAGTGACGTAAAGTATGGAAGGTGTTGATAAGATGCTGGATAATTTTTTCACTTACCCTCGTGTAAATATTTTGAAAATTATTCTTTTTACTCAAGTTGTTGTGGGTAATGTAATTTGTATTAAAAATGTATGTATACAGTCTTCAAACATCTTTGTCTCTCATTTTTTTCTGTTTATTTCAGTAATGCATTTGGGAACTAAAAAAATCATAAATCATTAATACATAAAAAACAGTTGTTTATAATCAGGATGCCTGAGTCTACTGCATATACAGACGCCACTAAAAGTAGTGGAATTTCAAGGCCAGATCTTTTGTTTTTGCTGTACACTGAGTTATATCTGAGAATATCTGGGTTTGAGGTCCAAAGATGAATATGACAGAGCAAAGACAATTACATTTAAGCTTCCATTTCCAAAGCAAAACCAAAAGAGCCATTTTGCCGCCGTTCCTATATTTCTGGAAGAGACTGTACATATTAAAATATCACTTTATCAAACACAATTTTACTGTTAATACATGTTTTTGTATCAATTTCTAAAAGCACTATGTGCTTATATTCATAGCTGTGGTGGCAGTTTCCCTATGGTTTACCAGACAAAAAGGTTTCCAGGTTGCATGTTTTGGTTTATAAAACTCCTAATGTTTGTAATGTGGAATCCTTTGGAGAATGTTCCAGGTTGGTTCTATTAACATAACCCTAATCAATTCAATACAAGAAATCTTTGAAAAAACATATGACAATATTTCACTTACAAACAGTTACTTTTCTAAATGCTGTGAGAAGGTTTGTGCTTGTAAAACTAACCATATCAGAACCCTAGACTAACGTTAGTTGAATGGTTTTTGCATGACAGTTCACACACCTCCCCCCTGGTTCAAACTGCATCATGCCCAAGCTTCACTGGCATGGGGAGAAAAATGAATGACTGGCAACACATCAAGTTGGTAATTATTGGATACATAATGCCTACATAAACTGTTAATGGCTGTATAGTTAGCTAAACAGGGGCAGCTGTAGCCTAGTGGTTAGGGAACAGGTCTCACGACCGGAAGGTCGCTGGTTCGATCCCCAACAAGGGCAAGACACGACTGAGGTGCCCTTGAACAAGGCACCTAACTCCCCTAACTGCTCCCTGGGCACCGTGATTTGGGGCTGCCCCCCCTGCTCCGGGCAAGTGTGTTCACTGCTGCCTAGTGTTCACTGGTGTGTGTGTGTGTGTATCACTGCATGGATGGGTTAAATGCAGAGGTCACATTCCTTCTGTGTGCAAACACAGTAAGGCAAAATAGTTCACTTTCATAAATAATTATACTCCCTCCAACAATAGCAACAACAACAAAAAACAGCAGCACTTGTAATAAAGACTGCTTTTTAGTTTTCAATTTTAATGTCAAGTTGACTTGAGTCAACTTGTCAGATTTTTGTCAATATATGTCAGTTTTTGTGTTGTGAGTCTTTATAACATTGTTAAATAATAAAGGATGAGGAAAACAGAAAAAAAAGCAGTTGATTCACTGTACTGTAAATGTCAATACAAAACTAAATCTCAAAGGTTTTGCCAACTTTATACCAAATATGGCAAATGCAGTAATCATTGAAAATTTTCATTTAATGTTTATGTAACCTTACATCATCTATAAAGGGATAATGTAGTTCTGAACATCAGGAGAAACATTTGTTGTTTGAATAAGTGGAGATTTTCTAATAATTAGACATGAAATCATCCAGCACAAACAGTTTCCCATATACACATACCTGTCAGTTCTCTTTTACTTACTCATAGCTGTTTCTGGCCATTACTGCAGTTACTGAACTGGGGCATTAAAAGTAAAAGCCAAGCTTGCTTATATAAATCAGCAGAACAAAACAGCTACAATGATAAGACAGGTGAACATAAAAAAAAAACTGAAGTATGTCTGGATCTTGATAATTTGTGGTTTCTGGACTTTCATTTTAATTTGATATGCTCAAATTAATTGTTCAAATTAATTATTGTTTATTATTCAACCTAACACACATGTCTTTGGACTGTAGGAGGAAGCCGGATGACCTGAAGGAAACCCACTCAAGCATGTAGAGAACATGCAAACTCCACGCAGATTCGAACCTGTAACTGGTGTTCCATCTTTTCACAAATACACTGCTCAGATTTCAGATCTTTTACATAGGCAGAGTCTTCAACCCGGGAGTGTCAGGACATACCTCAGCTATGGGTTTCTCTATCACCTTTAGAGTTACTGTTCGCTGGTTGGTTGTGTCTTAGACCCTCAACATCCAGACCCTGACCCTGACCCAAAGTTTTGATATCACTGATGAATATTTCACCAGAACCTTTGGAGAACTCATTGGTCTTTATGATGGTATTTGTTTAGATATGTTATATAACAAACCTTGGGGCCTTCCAGGTGTATTTATACTGAGATCATGTGACACTTTATTTGAACAGAACTAAACACCACTTAACCAACTATGTGACTTCTGATAGTAAAACTTCACCAGATTTCACCAGAGCCAGAATATATAAGCCATATACATATATATATTAATACAACACAAAGTGTTATAAAGTTTAATATGAACTTGACAGAAGAAAAATAAGAAAAGCATGTACCAAACTTTTAGTAAGAAAACTAAGAAAACTTTAAAAAAGGAAGAAACAAACCTAGAATTTTTTTTTCTCTGACAAAAGGTGAAGCCATTTAGTCAATAAGTGCCTGTAATGAGTCTGAAATGGGCCAGGCTTTTGTCAGACCTGAAAGACAGAGGTTTTTTACATTTCTAACTGTCATTCAGTCGCCTACAGCCAGCATTTTTTAAAAACACGACACAGAAAGAGCGCCACTTAAAGGCCTGTTCTCTTTTAAAAGCCCTCATTTTTTAATCTTATGCATTCAGGGAAAAAAAAATGACCTCCACCTAGAGAGCCATAAAAATACACTTATAACTGTGTGACATGAAGTGAGGACATTACCATGGAAATATACAGTATATATACTGTACTAATGAAAAGATATTATGTTATGTTATGTTATATGTTATGTTGTGTTGTGTTGTGCTGTGCTGTGCTGTGCTGTGTTATGTTATGTAATATGTTATGTTATGTTATGTTATGGTATGGTATGGTATGGTATGGTATGTTATGGTATGGTATGGTATGGTATGGTATGTTATGTTATGTTATGTTATGGTATGGTATGGTATGGTATGGTATGGTATGTTATGTTATGTTATGTTATGTTA
>JAOVVF010000048.1:20556085-20566500 GCA_028565595.1 Duopalatinus emarginatus
AAAACAAAATAAAGAGCAATAAAATAAGGGAAGATAAGATATTTCGTACATGTTTTTCACCTGTTTTATGTGTTGTGTGGGTAAACAGTTCATTATTTTCTGTATTATGTGCTTTTTATTTGTCCGTGAAACGCTAAAGCAATGTGCGCAGCATTTTGTACACCTGAACACACCGTTTCGTTCACGCTAGCTCACTGAATCTGGATCTTTAGTCTGTGAATAAGAGCTGCAAGTAAGTAACCAACTTAAGCGTCGTCCGCCATGTTTGTCTTCCCGAGAAGGGCTGTTCATACTGTGCGGTCAGCCACAACACCAGGAGCCATCAGCCAATAGCATTCGCTGACAGAAACGGCCATCAGCCTGCCCCAAACTGTCAAAAGCAACACCATCCAATACTCAAGCGCAAAAAATTCACTCGACAACTGACAACTGCCGAATCGAGAAGACAAAAACATTTGAGAATGCAAAAAAGTAGTTTTGAGCATGATATGATAAATATACGCGCAGGATTTCTTTCTGTGCTCACGAGTTTCACTTTTACGCTCGTGGGAGAAATATTAACGCGCATGAACTTGCAGGTTTATATTTTTTACCTTGTGTTTTTGCGCCCCCTAGTTTTGACATTGATCTCACGCCATAGGCACGTATAGCATGTGTCAGACACGTTCGTAGTTTATGGAGCCGTGAGCAATCTGTATCAGTTCTTTTTCTTAGTTTTTAGTTTTTCAGGTACTTTAGTGCATATTGATGCTTGTAGCTTGTTGTGATTCGGCACCAAAGGCATTTAGGTTGTTTTTTTTTTTCTTTAATTTAGCCCCCAGTTGTATGTCATATTTAAAGAATTAATGTTCTCCACATGTTCTGTTTAGTTTAGCATACATGTTTATTTAAATGTCGACCAGGTTTTAAAGAAAGAATGTCTTTAAAAGAATTAATCTTTTAAAAAAAATGCAAAGTGAATTCTTCATCTGTTAACATTTATTGATTGGGTGATACTGAGAGAATGTAGTAAATCTTTTAGAGAGTTTGGAGTTTTTGTGCTACAACTTGTAATAAAAGAGGAGGAGGAATGAGTGTGGGAACAGAGCGAGAGACAGAGATGTATTGCACAGCTGACTCGCTTTTGCAGCCTAATGCAACTTTCTCTTGAAAGTGGCAAATGCGTCACTGTTTCGAATCTTCCAATTGTATTCCAATTTATTGTTTCTCAATAATACTGAGACAGAATGGAAGCTGAAACGTTATTTGATCAGAGCACAATAACCCCCCCCTCCAAAAAAACCCCACCCTTAAAACGTCCACACAAACCTGCCATTGTGTGACTTCCATCTCAAAACAATAGAACAACAGAATTCATTACCTATATTAAGTGAGGTTCACAAATGTTTCAAAGAAAAAGGACGTTTCATGGAAAAATGTCCTTCAACTCTGCAAGTGCTGATCAGACTGTAGAAAAGCAAGATGACGTAATAGTTAATGTCAAAACATGGAATTCATTCTATATGTCCACTGTAGCACCTGCGCTACAAGCATCTCAGAATGCCAACGTGTCAAACCTAGAGACAGATGGGTTACATCATCAGAAAAAAAAAACACATCAGGTTACATTTACAGCATTTGGCAGACGTTCTTATCCAGAGCGACTTACAAGGTTACTGGTATTACAGGTGGGACAATGTAGTGTTAGGAGCCTTGCCCAAGGACCCTTATTGGTGTAGCACTGGCTACCCAGACCAGGAATTGAACCCGGGGCTCTCACATGGAAGCCGATGATGTTACCACTGTACCACACCAACCACACGCTCCTGTCCTGTTACGCTCCTGTCAGGCAAGAACAAGAATCTAAGGCCACAGTGGCCAGAGGAAAAGTTAAACATTGACGTTTGCAGATTGGATAAAAATTATTGCCTGGTCTTTTTCCAATCTTTAACTGTCCAGTGGTGATAATTACTGATCAGGCACATCCACTGTTTAATCTTGGAACAAAACACTAAGTTGTCGTCAGTGTAGATCTTCTACCAGAAGATCAGTAAAATATCTGTTTAAAGAAAATCGCTAGTCCTTGTGCCACCAACAGTTTTCATAACCCAAAGAAGTATGTATGTCAAGTCATTACCTACTGTGCTTGCACAAGAAGGAATTTGGCCTTTGCATGTAACCTGCAGTAAAACACACACACTAGGGGACAGTGAACACGCTTGTTGGGAGCAGGAGGCAGCCACTATCCACAGCACACAGGGGGTAGCTAGGGGTTAGTATGACTTGCTCAAGGGCACTTCAGTGGTCTTGTTGGTATGGGGACTTGAGCCGTCAACCTTCCATTCACAAGACTGGTTCCTTCCCTAACACAAACAACCAATCAGAACAAGAAGCTGTTTCATGTTGCCAGTCTTCCAGCTTCCACTTGCTTTAAAATTATTTCTTACACATCAACTTAACAAGCTGGATAAGTGAACTGGTTCTTGCCTGGCTTGAAGCTTCTTTAGCTAAATCGGTCATGCTAAAACAGGAAAACGCTCCAGACCATCACTAATCTTTTTAGACCAGCCATATGATCAGACGTCTTCTGATCGTATTACTTTTAACCACTTTATTGTTTTAAGATTTACTCATTGTCTGAACTTAATGACCTTACATTCCCTCTACATTTGATTGGTAAGTCTTGGCGAGGCTCCACAGAGATCATATCTAAAACTAGTTAGGCCATGCCGGATGAAAGAGAGCACTAGAAAGGTCATCATAAACCAATCATGTCGTCTAACACACTTTGAATAGATTTTTTTTTTCTTTCGGATTGATTTAACCTGCTTTTGTTCAGCTTGACAATTGATGCATATGCATTGTTGTAATGAATAAATAAATCCCAGACAAGTGAATGAACTCGCATATGAAATTCCCCGTCCTGTTGTGACCTCTAATCGAATTGATCTGAGATGCTATCCAGAAATATATTGTAGCATTTTGTAGGGCAGCAAAAAGAAGTCAAGCCCCGAAGCAGCCTAATGCATTTACGATGAATGGAAGACGTCCTGTCGAACAGGTTGGGGACACGATGCTCCTAGCAGAAAAATATTAAGACTAATGTTCCCCGGGTCGCCGTCTTGCACATGCCAATAGTGGGAAGCAGAGCCATGCATCGTGGGCCCAATTGAGCCCGGTGGCGTTTTCCCAGCTCCGGCGTGAGTCAGACCTCAATGCTAGGCCCTGCTCCATCACTGCCAGTGTGTAATTAGATCAACACTAACCTCCCCCTCAACAGCAGCGCCCATACATCAGGCCCTTTCACATGGCATTTCCGTCCATTTGTTCCATTAGCGTGGCCAGAGCGGACTGTCTTGCTGTACTCGGCTACACTGCTGTGGACGGATGCATTAGACACTATTATGCCTGCTGGATTGGAAGCCACGATTATAGAGGATTTGCAGGACTGACCGATTATTGGGAGTGAAGTGCTTTTCATCTATATTATGGCTCACTCAGGTTCGGGAATAAAAAGCGAGGGCTCTGAAGATGTGGCTTGTCTTAAATCTTTTTCGTCAATCCAAATGAAGTGCTCACGTGACATTTTGTTTATCGTCTCCATTTCCAATGCATGTAATCCAAGATAAATGGGTAAACATTCACTGAGCAGCATACAGCATCAGCTTGCATCAAAACACCAGTTCTGTCAGTGTGCCAATTGTTTGTATTTTTAAAATCTTGAATAATGCCAGAAATACATCTTTGTAGATGTGTCCCATGGAATGCCAGTTAAACAAACCACATACCATTATAGAGACATCTCCGGCCTATGTATTTTGTACCAGTATTTCTGGCATTTCAGTGTATACTGAGCATGATTTTTTTTTTAAAGTAGATGTGACATATGCAGTTGAGTAGGACAATTTTATTTGCCAGCCTTAAATAACAGCTAAGAAATGCAGCTTATCTAAAATACAAATCTAAAATATGGTTACTTCCTGCTTGCATCATACAACTGGTATTGCTCTGCCACGATTACTCCTGTTGATCAGAAGTTGCTTGGAGTTGAACCCAGGATCCCCTGTTTACCTGACAGACACTTGAACTAACTAAGCCACGGCACCACCATCACCAAGTACTGTAGTGTCAGACAGTGAGAAGAAAACGTGGAACCATTACAATACCTGTGTAATGCATTTCTTGTATATTTCTTTGTTTTTTCATTATGTTTGAACGGATTTAAATAGAACAATCTAAAAGGATACCTCCTGTTTATCATCTAATTGTGGCTAGTGTATAAATACTTGTAGCTGGTTCATTATCTTTATAAAGTGTTAAATACATTACAGCTGTAATTTAAAACCATATTCTTTGTAATTCTCTACATCCTGTCTTTATACATCTGTCTGATTTCTTTACAACTATGCATTTTACTATGAATGCTCTTATACTTTCTGTTTGACCTGCCCCTACTGTATGTACTGTATAGATTTTTGTAGACATGTCCTAGGTTTTAAATCTAGACCATCAATCAGTTTTAACAATGAGTAAGAACTAACAATATTTTTTTTTCTGAAGACATCCTTCTATAATCCTCTTTTCCTTCTATCAAATGTTTCAACTGACTCGCTCTCACTCTAATGCCTCGCTCACATACACAAACTGTGTTACCACGGTGACAGAATCTCGCTGCCTCACACTGGTTCCAGCTCTCTTAGGACAGTATTAAGTCTGTAGCTTAAGTTCAAAAGTTACATCAATATTTATGCAGGGATATTTCTCACCATTTTGTGTCTATGCAGATGCTTCACTTGGATTTCTCATTGGAGTTTTTTTTTTATCTTATGTCTACACTACTGCCTTTTAAAGCCAAGCACTTTTCTCTACGCTTGGGAAAAAAGAAAGAAAGAAAGCAGGCATAGGAAATGTGGAAGCGGGTTCACATTATTTATGCTATCACTACAACATTCTCAATATAAATGTATGGGTTGTACCAATATATTGGCTGCTAGTACACTAAAGTGCCAGATATTGTTTGATTCCCCTGGGGTGAGAACCCAGATGCGGCATGCAGACATGGAACCCGGGCTAGCTTGGAAAAACCAACTGTGAGAGGATGAGAGAGGCTTGTAAATTATACGGTGTCGGCGGAGCGATTAACAAAGAAAATACAGCATTTAGCACAAATGGAGTCAGCTCGGCCTAGGGGGAATCAAAACCAGATCGCTGGGGGACCAAGCAAGGAGCCATGCAAAGGAGGTCTCAAACCAAGGGAAAAAACTGTAAAAAAAGAAAAAAAAAACAAAGCAAAAAAAAAACAATGGAAGCACCAAATTATTAAGTGCCATGGTGGTTTCAAACCCCCACTAATAATAACTAAATGCCCCTGTGGGCAAAAGCGCAGTCACTGTGCCCTTCTGACGCACTTCAGTGGGCTATCACTTTTTCTACTAGTTTTTATTTATTTAATTTTTTTTCCCTGTCTGTTAGGTTTTGCACTGGGCGCCAGAGCGTGAGATGACTCCACCCCCGGATGGGGGCCGGATGTCTCACATGGATGGCGGTGCGACACATAGTTGGCTTAGCGGCCAATGAAATGAATGAGCGGGGTGACTCGCCCCAGCGTGGAGTAAATCCTTCAGGAGCCTGGAGGCCAGTGCAGAAAAGAATCAGGAAATGAGAGGCGGTGAAGAGGATCACTTGAAAGGTGAAAGAGGTGGGGCCTGATGGCCAGAGAACATGAAGTGGTGACTTCTCCGACGTGGAGAAAGTCACCCAGATTAAAAGGAGTCACACCAATAGCCTGACCTTTTCCTAAAATTTTATCTCGTTACCTCACTTCCTGGGGCTACCACCGACCCTCTATAAGTCCTCTGTTACCAGTTTCCCTGACCTTTACCTTGCGCAAGAGAGCACAGAAATCTAAGGTTGTGACGGAGGGGCCAGGCTGAAGCGCTGCTTAAATAGAGACTCAGACAGGTGTTCCCTGTCAGTTCCTATTGCCCCTGGGCTCCTTGGAGGTTGCAGTCCTACGACGATGCTGAGGACTATACAACCCTGGCAACACCCAGAGGCAACCAGCCGTATAGGTCGGCTCCCTCTGGTGGCCGCAGACGAAAGTGATCACCCCTAACAGATACATAGCAAGTCCACCTATTTATGTCATTGGTTGCATTCGCCAGGGTGTATATAAAGCGATAGACACTTATAGAAGCTTTATAATGATATAGACCCCTAGTCCACAATTGTCTTGTGCCTTTTTTTTTTGATGAGTTACACCCATACATTTCCTGCATTCATTCTGATGGGTTAGGCCTCTACCAACAGGACAATGTGCCAACACACATGTCTAGAGACACCGAATTGTGGTTAGAAGAACACTTATCTGAGTTTGAGTTTTTGCCATTCCCATCTACGTCACCAGATTTTAGAACTGTGGACTGTTCTGCAGGAAGTATGGTGTTCATTGGCTACAGAATGTTTTCGCATGGTCGTGGCGTCCATACCCCATTTTATTTCTGCAGTCCTACACTCCTATCAAGTATTAGACTGGTGTACCATTTTCTTTGGCATTTTAGTATATACACATGATACAGCATATGCTACATATCCTATATTTCCTATGTTGAACTAGAAGCAGCTCGAGTGGTACAGTTGAACATTTTTTGCCTTATAATCAAGAGATTAAAACATTAAAAAAAAATTTAAAGAACTAAAAATAGCCTATTTTCTGTATCTGCAGGGGCAGAATGCATGAAGGAAGTAAAAGCAGGAATAGAAAGTAATTGAGCTGGAAATTAAAACAATTATAATTAGTGCGCTGACATAGTATTGGACACACTTGGAGGTAAGAGGGAGATACTACTGATGTGTGCACATGATGTATTTTTTCATTAAGACAGCCACATCTTTGCTTGTTGAACTTGGATTTAGGAGCCGTGTTCTAAGAGCAGCTGTCATGGAACTGTTGAAAGGGCTAGTCGGTGGCTATGGATAAGAAAGCTCAGATAGGGTAGGACATGGCAAAGTGTGATTGAATGCACAGGTGTGTGTCACATATACTGTTAGTATAGTTCATTACAGTTGCGTAAACCAAAAAGGAACTGGTGGCACTGTGCATGCATTAAGCCTTAGCCACTACAAAGGCCAATGTAGAGTTAAGGTGAAAGTGACGCAGGTGTATGGTGTGTATGGGTGTTGCTATAGTGCATAAAGAAGTTTTATGATCTGGGGTTGCTTTAATTGGTCAGGTCGAGGCTCAGCAACGCTATGTGGCAATAAAACAAAAACAAATGCTAAATGCTTCCAACAAACATAACGTTAGTGCAATATTAGAACATTTTCGGCCAGGCAGTATAATTAAGATAACATAGTATGCTAAAACAAAACTACCTTGCACATTCAGACCAGGATCTAAACCATGTTGTTTGTCTCTCCATATTTCTTGTGTTTTCTGGCTTTGCCATATTCAGAACATTTACAAACTTGTCTCTGTTTTTATCACACAGTTGCTTTGCCTCCCCCGTGTACAGGATAATTGGAGATAAATTTGCTTGGAGATAAATTTAGATGCATATGCTGTCTCAGTTCCCAGGAACAGTCTTATCAAATTAGTTATGACAGCTGAATTAAACAAAACGTCTTTCCTTTCCAGGTTTTTTTTTTCCCCCTGCTGGAACAATAACAGATAATTTAGTGCAATAAAATATTTCATGACTGTGCTTTGTATCCGAAGTTAAGTGTGTTCATTATATTACTCTAGGAATAGGTTTTACATAACCGTATCTCTCATACGATAGTTCTTTATTCACACGGTGCACAGAAGACACCATGCACAATTTACACTGCTTTCCTGATAAGTACAGTTCAGTGTAAAGGTTTTCAGATCATTTTATTTACATTTCAATTCATAGCAACAAGACATTTGGTGCATAGGATTTCACAGCTGTTAACTCATTATCACAAGAAACAAAACAGTTGACTACTGTGTGCTAAAATACAAATAGTGACAGTCTGCATCTCCTTTACTGAATGTAATATAAAATGTCTTACAACATATCTGCCCACTTCTGGCTTTTATTACATTTCAGTACCTTTCTAATTGATATAGATGGTAATTCAGTCATGCAGCATGTTAAAAATAAGATTGCATGGCCCCATGACACTTCATGATGGAAGCAAATATCCAACATTCAGATACACAAATCTGGAAATGAACAAAACACTACTAAAACATTTTATAACAAGAATGTATAATAATCCCAATAAAAAAAAAAAATTCTATAATGGGCTCCAACGGTGGCACAACAGCTCCAGGGATATGGTGTTGTGGGTTCAGTCCTTGCTCTGGTCTCTCTCTTGGGAAGTTTAGGGTGTACTGTCTGCATCCATGTGAATTTTCGCTGAGAACTCTGGTTTCCTTCCACCTCCCAAAACACACACATGGTAGGAGAATTGAATGTGCTAAATTGCCCTACGTGTGAGTGAGTGTGTGTGGTACACTGTGATTAATTGGCACCCTGTCTGGGTAGTATTCTTTACACACTAAGAGAATAAAAGAATAACTATGACTGACTGAAGAATTGTATAACAGGGTGTGTGATAACATGTTTTTCATGTCAGATTATTTTTTACAAAAATAATGTTCTGTGATAATGGGTGCAAGCAATGCAGCACAGCTTTTGTAGCTCTATGACTGAACAATAATTGGTCTTAATAGTATGCAGTATCTGGTTGCAAAGTACTTACTTTACTCTCCGACTACACCACTCCCTAATATGGGAGACGCTCTTATCCAGAGCGACTTACAAGGTTACTGGTATTACAGGAAGGCCCACGTGGTGTTAGGAGTCTTGCCCAAGGACCCTTATTGGTGTAGCACAGATTGGCTGCCCAGACCAGGAATCGAACCCAGGTCTCTCACATGGGAGCCAATGATGTTAGCACTATAACACACCAACTACCATCCAGTGTGGCTAATTTAAGGCTCTCCCTGCAAAGGCAAAGGAACAATTAACAAAGGCATATATATGTATAAGAAATTCAAATTTATTACAAAATAGTTTACATGCAACCCATAAAATTGATTAAAAAGGGGAAAGCCCACAAAGGGCAACTGGCTGAAACTCCTTGGGATAAGGTCGGGTCAGCACACGCAGCTCCCATCTCAGGAAGCCCTGGTGAGAGAAAGAGAAAGAGAAAGAGAAAGAGAACGCAAAGCCAACACCACACAAGCATGCAACACAGCAAGCACTGCACACCAAGATAGAATACCTCTACAAAATCCCACACCGTGTTGTATACTACCAATACACACCCCAAAAAAAAGTGCTCAGGGGAGCACTCTAGCAGAAGGGAGCAGCAACTGCGTGCAGATCCAGCCTTGTACAGAGACAGCCTATGCAAGAGACAGAAAGAGGAGAACAACCAGCTCCCAGCACAACACTAGTCCAGATGCGAGCTTGAGTAAAACCACAAGACTGCTACCCTAGGCAGAAAGGCCCAGGAGTGATACAGGATGGCAACAGGGGGACACACATACAAGCAACAATCAAACAAAACCTGTGAACTGACAATAAAACAGTGGCTGGCCTGGTCCTTTGTAAGAGCGTCAGTGTCTGTAGCCCAGCAGCACACTGCAAATCTTAAAATATCAGACTGTCACCTCTGTATCCTCTATAAAGAGTGGACCACATGGGTCTAAAAATCGCCCTGCGAAACAGGGGAGCCCAGTCACAACAGCAAGAGAGTGTGAGAGCTTAACAAAGCAAACTTTATACTTCCTCGTCAGCCATGTGACCCGTCATGTGACCCACAGTAACTACCACCCACCCACACTGATTACCAATACAGGCAGGCACAATACCAGGAGTCAAATTCCCACAAGTACATCAATTTGAGGAATATGTGCTATATTAGCTATCAAAACACCTGGAAACTGTAATTCATCCTCTGTTTCTTTTTCTTCTTATATGTGACAAATAGATGCTTATTTTTTCTTTCTCTGCTGTTGCCTCTTCTTCTTCTTCTCACCATTAAGACTTTTTTAGCACACTGTTCATCTTTAAGAAGAACGAACGCCGTACACAGTTCAATATTCACCCGTTTTGGATAGAACATGCAGTTCGTATTAGCCTCTAGGTTCAAATATTTGTAATTATCAGATTAATTGAGGTTGGTATTAATGTTGCTGCAGTTCCTGTGTCTGTGGAACAGGATGTAAGGGAAAGCTGAAATGCCTCATTGCTGATCTAAAGGGAACATCTGACAACAGAATAACTCGGTCCGAATGTTGATCTAACTTTAATTTTAATACTTTAATCAACCCACCAGACACATGAATTATAGTTCTTTGCTTTGTGAACATTGTATACTTACATTTACATTTACAGCATTTGGCAGACGCTCTTATCCAGAGCGACTTACAAGGTTATTGATATTACAGGTAGGCCAAC
>JAOVVF010000048.1:20591304-20609197 GCA_028565595.1 Duopalatinus emarginatus
AGGAAGGGGGGTGGGGGGGTAGGGGGGGTTTAGAAAGTCTCTCTAAAGTGTAAAGATTAAAATGTTTCCAGGTGGAAGTAAAAAAATTTTAGACAAGGATGTTTGATAAAAAAAAGTGAATTCAGGTGATTCTCACTCTAAGCTAGAGTAATGTGTAGTATAAGTTCTTGTAGCTTCTCCTAATATAAATAAATAGAAAAGATAAGAGGAGGAACAGAAGGATGACTGTGGTCTCTGTGTACTCAGACTGGTTTTTGTGGTTGTAGCTTGAAAACTGACCAAATTACAGCAGTTAAAAAAGAACAAAAATGAGTGTAGCAGGATGAACACAGATGAACCAGAAACTGTATACAAGCACACTTCTCCCTAACATGGTGGACGTTTATCCCATGTCAATATCTCGAAAATAGATTTACTAATACAAAACTCAAAAACAATGTACTAATCTAATGAATATAATTTACAAACGTTTAGTGGAAGGATGTAACTAAATACAAATACATTATTAATTTATTTTGTAATCACATACAGTATTAGAAGTGCACGATTTATTCTATTTTTTTCCATAATACATATTGCAAGTTGTATAAGGAGGTTTTTACCTTCATGGGCAGCCGCGGCTTAGTGGTTAGGGAGCCGGTCTCATGACCGGAAGGTCGCAGGTTTGATCCCCACCCAGCGCAAGACGTGACTGAAGTGCCCTTGAGCAAGGCACCTAACTCCCCCAACTGGTCCCTGGGTGCAATGATTTGGGGCTGCCCCCCGCTCCAGGCAAGTGTGTACACCGCCCTCTAGTGTTCACTGGTGTGTGTGTTTCACTTCACAGATGGGTTAAATGCGGATGTCACATTCCTTCTGTGTGCAAACACAGTAGGCAAATAGTTCACTTTTTAATGGAGGTGTAAATAAGTGGTCAGATATAATAGAGCTTGGTCACGTGGAGACTGACCATCCTTAGTAACTGCCTGGTTTAAGTGAGCACATATGTTTGATATATTCGGCTACTTACATTTTAGGAAAAACAATGGAATAAATACATTTGAAAACGTACACAACACAACTAATAATAGATGAGTGGAACGAACAAAAGTTGAGCACATGTATGAACTTGAGTCATGTAGCTGAGGTTGAGTAGCTGTCAAGTAGTTTTTATATACCAAGTAGTTTTTTTTTCAAGTAGTTATAAAATAGGCACACCCACTTTAATGTTACAATCGAATATAGATATAGAGCACTAAACAGACAGTGGCACTGTGGTACACCTCTAGTATAGGGTCGACTGAAGATGCAGTTTCTAATGTTTCGAAGTGTTTTTCTATGCATGCTAATTTCTTAACATTTTCAGCCAGACCGACTCAACCCTGAAAATTCACAGATAGCAGGGTGTCATTTGTGTGGATGACATATTGTTGTCAGTGTTTGCATCACAACCACAGTTTATCTTGCCGGCAGTAGAGAGCTTTAAATATACCAAATGGCCCTTTTTAATATTTAGTTGCTGCACACATAATGAGCTTTTTCTCCTAACAAATCTCCCGTTTTCTCTTGCTAGCCTCCGCTATATGTCATTTTGGACACACTTTAGGTTTATTAAATCCTCAAATTACAACAAAAATACACATTGTGTCACAATGAAAATGAAAGATATACTGTACTGTGTAGTACACAGCAAAGACCAACATTAATTTTACTAGGTGCTCATGTCAGGATTAAGAGGATAATGTTTTCTAAAATAGGATGATCAGTCTTAGCAAAGTCCTTTTAACCAATGAGAACCTCACAATCTGCTTGCAGCTAAATGAAAAAGACACCAGGTGGGTCTGGGCTTCTGCATATTTAATGCTGCATACATTTAAAATGAATGATGTGGTTTATAGACAACTTAGAGGAAGATTTTAACTTTGATGTTTGTTGTTAATAATCAATGTTATTATATATTTTAAGTGACTGAATTTCACACTTGATATCCACTTGTATCGTTGAAACATCATACGCAACTGAATGAAATATCTAATAATCCAACTTGTGCATATAGAAAGGGTTACTGATTTCCAGGTCACTAAAATACATCCAACAAGAGGTTTACGGGTTTAACAAGTTTTTTTCTTTTTTTTTTTTTTAGATGTAAAGATAGACAGTGGCAACATACATTGTAGCAAAGGCCGAAATGGACAAACAATGGACAAACAATGTCTATGTTCTCATTTCTACCAAAAAATGGACAATACTGCTGCTAAAACACTACGTTTATGTTTACAAGAAAATTGACTTCTCTGTACCTTACTGCTCCCACTACCAGTGCACTACCCCCTCCCTATATTTAGTCTTAATGTCTAGTGTATTTACTGTATATTGTCTTGTGTATTTATTGTAAATCGTCTTGCATCATTGCACATGTTTAGCACTCGTGCACTTTACGTTCCATTGTGTAGTTTATAGTTCTGTGTAGCACCTTGGTCCTGGAACGTTGTTTCGTTTCACTGTGTACTGTACAACACTGTATATGGCTGAAATGACAATAAAACTACTTGACTTGACTTGATTTGAAAGGCTCTGGGTTCAGGTGTGATTCATTTCACAAGCAATTCAGTGATTAACCTCTAGTAATTACGTAAAGCTGAGCAAAGCCAAACCATATGTATAACATTCACTAGAGCTTCCAGTTTCTCTAAAGAGATATTTTAAAGCGTCTATCTTAAGTAAAATCAACCTGTTATTCACATTAAATGATGATGTCATGAATAGATTAAAAAGAAATTAATTTATGTAAAAAATTAGGGTTACAAATATTTGTTAATCCACTCACATGGACTGTATAGATTTAAAAGAATCTGGTTGTAAATAGAAATTTATTATGAACTGGTGATTTTTAAGTCAGTATGTGTATCATGAGTAAAGCAGAAAAACTGGGAAACATGTTAATTCTAGGACCAAAAGGAAAGAAGACCAAAGACGACATGTTTATACACATAACATTAACACCACCACACAAAACAGTTCTGACCCGTCAGGGCATGGACTCCACAAGACTTTGCACCAAGACGGATGTGGATCCCCTGTGGGCTTGGTCAGACAGACTTAACCTTCAGTTCCCATGCTCTGACCATCACGATGTGGCCCTTGTCAAAGTCACTCAGATACTTATGCTTGCCCATTTTTTCCTGCTTCCAACATATCAATTTCAAGAACTGCCTAGTCACATATATCCCACCCCTTGACAAGTACCATTGTAATGAGATGTTATTTTATTTCACTTGTCAGTGGTTTTGTAGGTATAATATTATGGCTGAATAGTGTACAATATCGTTACTAGCATCAGCAAATTAATGTATGTATCATTAGGATTTGGCTTTGTGATGAGCCTCTGAGCTTGTAATTCAATAATATATATATAAAAAAAACCAGTTCATTAAATGATAACAGTTCAATTTGTGTTCAATTTCATCATTATGTTTTGTACAGATCCAATAAATCATGATATCTAATAAAGTCCCTTATTGACCAACAGGGGGCAGTATGTTGTCACAAAAACTGAGAACCTGGCTTTAATCCCTGCAGCCTTAAAAGCCATAAGAGATGTTTTATATGCTTTAATAATTTATATTTATCCTAGAGATTGTAATGTTTAAATTGTTTTCCCTACTCAATGATGTGTCTCCTTAATGCAAAATTCATAAAAGCTAATAGTCGTGAATAAAGCATCGGGAGCAAAGAGTGAAATAATTTCCTCTGGTGTTAAAGTCACAGCTTGACTTATCTTTCTGTGTGAAAAAGCACTGAATTATGAGGTGGCAAGGTTTGTGTCAAATATTACAGAGGTTCATTTTAGTTCCGGCCGGTAAAGCTGTCACTCCTGAGATATTACTTATTTCAGAAACAAACACAGGCTCCAATAAGAGAGACACAATAAATGTCTGATATAAATAATCTGATTTGTAACAGGGCCAAGACTTCAGGCTTGTGAAAATGGACTCGCATTTCTCAAGCTCTTCAGTGTTGTTTATCAATCGCTTTATCAATTCATCATCATTTCTCTGTCATCACGTCGTCCATCAGTGGAGACAGAAGCGCTGCTGGATTTATGTCTCTGTAAAGTGAATTGTTGGAGCATTTGAACGTTGTGCATAAGGAGCTCATAAGAGTGATTGAAACACAGCCTGCAGCTCGAATAAGGAGGAATGAATAAAGCAAATACTTAACATGGATGAAACTGTACAAACAATTTACACTCGGAGTGAGTAGTGTTAATGTCATGGAGGTGATGGAGCAAAACACAGCACACTCAGTGGATTTCAATACGGTGTGTGTAGATGGTCCTCTTGAAAAAGAGAGGGTTTTTATGAGACTTTTTAATAATTTATTTATGAATCATTTCTTTCAGCCATGAATTAATGGCATTGTGCGAAGTGGGACAGGAATTCAGAGTCCCTAGAGACGGAGAGTCCCTCCAATAGGATGTCACGAGGGACGAGACTGTGGAGCCCACGTCAGATCCACCACAAATGGAGCCACCGTTCTGGAAGTCTCTCTCTCTCTCTCTCTCTCTCTTACTCTACACACTCCCTTTCTTTATTTCTCTCTCCATCAGTCTTTAGTGCCAGTTCCCTTCTCGCAGCTATGTAGTTAGGTGCATTAGGTGCTCTCTCTCTCTCTCTCTCTCTCTCTCTCGCTCACTCTCACACATCTACCCGTAGACGTCTACTCCCTTTCAGTCCATCTCTGTTTTCTCATTTCTCTTCTAACCTCCCTTATTCTGTCTTCTTCCTGAGAGTTTCCTCTTCATGCGCAACAACTGGTAGCTCTCCCCCCCTTTTTCCTCCTCCTCCTCTTTTCTCCTCTGTGGAAGGTCCGCTTTATCTTCCAGCACCTGTGCTTCGAAGGGTGTTGGAGTGCAAAGTGGGGAGGTTGGGGGGTTCCTGTGGTTTTTGGGTACGAGCCAAGGAGGCAAGAGGAAGCCACGAGGTTCTTTCCAGCGTCATCAGCATCAGCAGCAGCAGCAGCAGCAGCGACACAGACAACAGAAGAGGCAGCGCATCCCTCAGTCTCCCGCTCATGCTGCTGCTCAAGACAGAGAAGAGAAGCTCGCGGCTTTGTGCTCACTCTGAGAGCTGCGGAGAAAAGAGAAAGAGAGTAACGGGGAGAGACTGACAGGGTAAGACGCTTCAATGGACTGGAGATCTAAGCCGGTTCATTTTTCTCTACTTTGCCTTTTGTTCCTTTGTGAAGAGTCCCACTACGGTGGGGTGGTGATAGGGGGGTCTGGTGCCGGTGGGTATTGTGTGAGCCGACTGCCGCAGATTTGTGTAATCAGGGCGGTGGATTCTTTTTTTTTTTTTTTTTCGAATTTGTCAGCTGTGTTTACAGTATTAACATATTCATGGGATTTTGCCCCTTCGATTGAACAGTGGTGCTCAGCAGCCTGAAGGAACCAGAAGAATGTCAGTTTGTCTGTTATTTTCCTACAGGTTGTTTTTGGTGGCCCCAAAATGGTAGGAGCAGTTATGGGATTAAAGGCTGAGAAGTTTGTATTCTGTATATTGATACTGAGTAAAAACTGCTACAGGACAGCTCAGGCACTTGAGTTTGATCCTAAGAATCCTCAGCATCTGTTCCTAGCCCGATGAGGCTTGTAGCGTGAAGAGCCGTCAAGGCAGCTGAATTTAGATTTTAGATTAAACAGCGTCATTCGATTAACGAGAAAAGGATGTTATTGATAAGCGCCATGTATCATCCGCAGTCCAGATTCTGTTAGCTAGTATTAAAAAAAAAAAAAAGAAAAACAGGTGATGGTGAAAGAAGGTGACTGAGTGAGTGATGTTTTAAATGTTTTTCTGGCCTGTTTTCTTGTGACAACTTTACCGAAACGATTAGCAGTCCTGCATGATGATGAAAGGTGTGACTACTGGCTGAGAAGCATCTTTAAACATGTGTGTATAAAAACGCATACTGTGCAATTTTAAATAAGGAGAAAATATCCTTTAAAGCGGAAATCCACATTTTTGTGGATGCAGAGAAGTGGACATGGGCAGATTCCACTAGACTAAAAAAAAAAAAAAAAAAGCCCAGTGTTGCTGTCCATCTTTTTTTACTTCCATTTGGGAGCTGGTGCAACCCTCAGAAAATGAGAGTCGTAATAACAGTCATTGTTCCTTTTTTTCTGACAGCCATCATTCCATTCCGCTTTTTTCCCCCCAAACGATCTGTAATTTGCCTCCTGCTGCTAATGGATTTTCTGTATGACTCCTCTCTCTCTCTCTCTCTCTCTCTCTCTCTCTCTCTTTCACTCTCTCACTGTCTCTCAGTGTGTGTGTGTGTGTGTGTGTGTGCGTGTGTGTGATGAGCATGTTTGACTCGGAGGGCTGACGGCATTTGACTGTTAATGTGGCTGGCAGGAGTTAAGGGCTGGAGGGTGAATGGCAGGAATCAGAGGATTTCAAAGTCACTGAGTGGACTCATGTGAAACCTGGGCATTTTTCCATTTGTATGTCCACTTACCATCCTTCATTACTTTTATCCCCCCATCTGTTTGTTCAGCTGTCCATCCATCATTCCGTATCACATCGTCTACATGGCTAGACTAGGACTAGGACTCACTATTTGCTCTGCCGTTTACAGACTTCTTGGAACCTGTGTGTCTCCATCCATGTGGAGCATCTGTGACCATCTGGATAAACCCACAACTGCTGAAATGAGCCTCTGGTTCACCATTCAGGTAAGACTTTCGCCTGGCTTTACCTTGCGAGAAGAGCATAAATCAGTCCCAGCTCGCTCGCCCAAAAAAAAAAAAAAGAAAAAAAAGGAAAAAAACTCAAAAAATCCAAAGTGTGTTCATTTCTGTCTACAGATGCAACCTTTGGCTGGCTTGCCTTGTGAAAAAAAACCCCATCTTCAATCAATCCCCCTAGAGAGAAGGTCTCTGGTGTTGGCCTGTGTGCCACGGTGGATGTATGAGTGTCAGGAACTTCCCTCCTCCCTCTTCTTTCTAAGGCTCTCTTCGGTGACGGGTATTCTTGGGTGGATAATACGGATCACGTTGTTATTGCTTAAGAATACGCGTAGTTGAGGAGAGTCATTTTCGACTGTGCCTTCAGGGAGCTGACCTCGGCTTAACCGCTCTCCAGACGTCCTAGCCGAGTGCTGTTGTTAGAGGAGGGGGAGAAGAAAAAAAGAAGGGAAAAAGAGTGAACGTTTCTATCAAGGTTCATTTATCAGTGCAGCAGATAATCATTTCCCCAGCATTTGCATTGATTTCTCTACGGCAAGCCTTCATGTTGTTATTACTCCAGCGTTCTAGCGAGTTGTATCAGGAGGCTGACGTTTCCTACTCGCTGAGACTTCACCTGTATCTGCTGTGCATTTATATTTCTCCCACCTCTCCGCTATCATGCATCCTGCCGAAGCGATGTTTTATGTAGCGCTATTCGACCGCTCTGAATTCTGCATTTCACACAATTTGCTTGGTTTGCTTAGGGGGGTGGCGTGTGGGGTGGAGGGGCAGGCTGTTTATTCTTTACTCTCTTCAGGGAGCATTTCAGTGTGCACACGCCTGCTTGCCTCTCTGATGGGAATGCATTTACTGCTTTTTATTTGTGGGCCTTTAAAGGCTGCAAGATCCCTGGACTACCCCAAGTGCATGCTCGGCCTGATCATGAGAAGGCCTTAAACGAGACGCTAATTGCATATGAAGGCCTCATTAAGACAGGGAAAGATACATCCTTATAACGCAGCATGAGAAACAGCAACACACTATATTCTACTCAAGAAATCCAGACGCATAGCGTAGCCTATCTAGCATTCTTCACACAGTCCCTTGTGACTGCCTCTATACAGCTGAAATGTCTTGAACAGCCTTCCTCCTACTGATAAAGAGCCTTTACGCAAAATGATGTGCTCTGTAAAAACACTAATTACATTTTAATGATGCTCGCCAAACGCCTGACGTGTGTTTCTGAAGCCCAGTGAAGCCTGTGCCACATGATAATGACCATCACTTTCCATATAGTCGGCCCATTTAAATGCCATCACATTCATCATCAAAAGCATAATATATTAACCAAAGAGCAGCAATTCATTACGCTCAATCAAATAATGTGGAAATGGAGCATCTTACTTATATCTGGATTCTGTATTCTAGTCTGGATTCGTTATAGATTGCAGCGTACAGAACTGCAGCCTTCATTAAAAAAGAATAAGCCTGTTCGTATTTGTTTTTTTCATTCAGATTAATTATAGTTCACCTGCTTGAGATAAAAATGAAATGCAGGTGTTCTGCGTAAGACCAGGGATTTCATTCATTAAGCTGTGAAAGACAGTGGAAAGCTGCTATAGCCTCATTATTCAGCATGACAAATACAGTCGGCAAAGATGCACTGTTTCAATCACAATATATAGAAACTCCTTAAAAGCAGACACATATAATCTGCTAGTCTAACTAGTATTTTACAGACCGTTCTTTCTTACTGGCTTTGTGAGACTATAGGTCTTTCCTAACTCAGTTAGGAGTGAATGACCAGACCTAGAATCAGCGGTTCTAGCTTTGTACCAGCGAGTATTCAGTAAATGAACTCATGCTTAGTTCTGAGACCGTTCACGCTATGTAAAGACAAAAATAATAAATACATTTAAGAAATTGCTTTTTTTTCTGCATAGATGTGTCCATGATCCAGCTACATCCTGGACACTTTAATAGCTGCTTTGTTAGTGCAGAGAGAAATATAGAGTGAAATTCTCTAATGAATAATCACTGCAGTAAAATGAAAAAAAAAAAATCTTTTTGGGAGGCTAAAGCACCACTCCGGTTATTTCCACCGATGAAATTAAAAGCATTGTTAGAATGTTATTAAGCGTTTTGAATGGGGAAGCAGTGAAGTAGAATCAATTGCTCAAAAACCGCTCGAGCACGCCGATTGGAGCCTGCTGATGAATTCCTAATACAGGTGTCGATATTACTGATAGACTTCTTTTTACTCTGAGCTAATTGCACAAAAATTGATTTAAATGACACATTTTTTATCAGCGTACAGCTTATATACAATGTGGTAGTTGAGGACTAGGTATACACTTTATACACTATATTACACTTCCATTAAAAACAAAGCAAGCTGAGACTCTGGAGTCAGTATTAAGAATTAGCAAATTGACTATATTAAGTTTGTGGTTCAACATTATTCTGTCTGTAATATATCCAAAGTTTCTTTAGGCCTGACCTGAATCTGAGCCACCTCCCAGTGCTGATTTTACTCCCACACACCATACATTCCAATTGTAATTTAGTCCGGAGAATGGGGGGGATTTAAGGAATTATATGCAAACCTGGCATGTCCTGTCAGATTCAGATTCAGATTCATAAAGGAGAACTAGGTGGAGACTATTGATATATTATGCATTTCTTATTTTTCATGTTGCAAACAAAATTCATGTTTTTATTCTTAAAATCACCAACGTCGTACTGTTCATATGCTTAAGTAATAAAAACACTTTGGTCTAAAGACTGTTTGTGCAAAGATGCATATTTATCAAATACACTGTGTAAGCATTCGGCATGTACCAACAATTAATTCAACTATACGTCCTGCATAGTGTAAATACAATGGATGTCCTGGTGACCTGTAGTTATGGTTAAAATACTGCTCAATGAAAGTGATTCGGATAATGTGTTGTAATAATAGTGTTGTGATTACATGTTATTTTGATAACACAATGTGATATAAGCATATGCTCAGAGTGTTAGCAAAACTATAATGACGTTTTTTTCATGATGTCTGAAAAGAATACACATGTTTGCTTTCTCTTCAATAAATGCACAACGTTAAGACTCATACTCTACTAGTCCATCTTCTTTTGTCCATCTTTGCCATCATGTTTTTTACTCACCATGGTTTGTAGTTTCTATGCTAATCCTGCTGAATGGAAATCTCATGACAAAATGCGAAGCGGCTGAGAATTCGCTATGTAATTGTACACAGTGCACAGTGCGTCTTTCAGTGCAGTCAAGGCAGCCATTAGAAACTGGTTGACAAAACTCGCAGAGCTGAACTTTTTTTTCCTGTCATGCACAGTTATTGGCAATAGCCATGTAGCCTCAGTCTCAACTTAATGACACTCAGAACATAATCTCTTTTTGGGAAGTGAGAGCAGTGGACCCTCTTACTGAGAAAACATGGATCAAGCTTCCCAGTCGAAAGCGGTTCATTTTCGTCAAGAGCTAGACAGGCATTGCAAATGTGATGAGGTGCATAAAAAGGCATCGTTTAAAAGCATCACTCTCGAACACATTTTCCATGCTACAGTCCAGCACACCTGGCATACAATGATGTTAAATGCTGACATGGTTTGAACAGTGCATTAAAAAGGCAGATGGAATAAATGCATCCTAAAAGCAAGCTCATGTGGCCAAACATGATCTTGCACCTGTTATAGGTACCACAGTCAACACATGCTGATTACAGGGAAGTATGTGAAGCTGTAGTTTGAGCGTGCGTGTGTATGTGCATTTGCTCACATGTGTGTGTGTGCGCGTGTGTGCGCGTGTTTGTGAGCTATATGTGATTTTTAGCTTCCAGCAGCTCCACCCCCACACCTCTTTCCCCAGGAGGCCTGCTGTACCACGCGCCGCTTTTAACCCAATCACTTGCTCTTTGGAGGGAGGCTTTGACTGTCAAAAAGAAATAAATAAGTCGGGAATAAAACACGACACAGTGTGGTGTTGTAGGAAAATAATCAACAGTGGGTGGTTTGATATGGGTGATGCAAGGTGGAGTTTTTGTTACCGCCCTTAAATTGATTATTTTCCCATAAAAGCATTTCCAGAGTGTTATATATTTTGTGCCTCTTATACAACAAAAAAACAGTTAAAATTAATCAAGGAATTAAAAAGAAGCTGGAAAGCTGTCCCATGTTGGAAAAGTGGTGTTTAAAAAATTCTTGATGCTGGACACTGTATTTAATTATTAATCAGTCTATTATTAGGCTTAGATTATGTGGGATGTCCACATACATGTCCCTAAGCCATGAGCTGTTAGTTTAGAAACATTGGAATAAGCACAATAAAGTAATCAGTACCTTTTGGCCAATCGTATTTGAGCACTGAACAGTGCGATATATAAAACATAATTGGCATGATATAGGATGTGGAAATGGTACAGTAGTCATTCTTGATCACCCATCTAAATATAACTTTATATGCAGATAAATAAATCTATTATATATACAGTATATGGCTCAGTTGTTAAGGCTCTGGGTTACTGAACAGAGATTGGGGGTTCTAGATGTAGACCAACAAATTGCCACTGTTCGGCCATTAACCTTATCCCTGTTTGCTTCAGGGGCACTGTATCCTGGCTGACCCTGTGCTTCCCCAATGTCCTAGCAGGATGGGATATGTGGAAAAATAATTTCACTATGCTGCGATGTATGTGACAAATAAACGCTTTTTCTACATTAGTTTTGATTTTTTTAGATTTAGACATTTGCATATATTTACTGCAAGTATACAATGTGCGAGTGTTTTTAAATGTCTGGACTAAATACAAGAATCAAACATAACATCAACAATTTTTCTTTGAGAGGCTGGAAGATGCTTTTTATAGTGGATGAAGCATCACAAACTACTGCAATTTGAGACTTTCTAAATGGCTTAATCGACCAACTGAGAATGGTGTGTCACCACAAAGCAAACAATACTATGCAGCATCATTCTGTATGTGAGAAACTCGAAAACAGAGAGTCATGGAGATGGCGTGGACACAAGTGCAGGTGTTTAATCACAGACTCAGGTTAAAAACACAAGAATCAGAGACGTAGCCAATTAACAGGGGTGGGTCAGGTGATCAGCAAGAAACAAAAAACAAGAAACAGGCAAAGGTCAGAACTTAAGAATCAAAACAGGCAGGAGACATCTCGGTAATTAGACAGTGTAGCTTGAACAGAACTATGGGGTGCTGGGGCGGCCATGTTGGCTGGCCACTGGGGATTCTGGGAACTGCAGTTCAACCTCTATGAATGTAGGCCAGAAAGATAGTGTTGCATTTTAAGATAATAATAATCCAAAAAGATGCTATATAGTACATAGTGTATGATTACAGAAATAATGACCCCATTTACATCATATCACACAGTTTCATTACTTTCAGATTTTTCACAGACATTTATTAAAACACTGGCACTTATCCAGTCCTGTGGTAGTAGGTCTTCGATTATTTGAATATTCAGAGCCTGCAGGAGTTCTCTTTCTCTCTGTCTCCGTCTCTCTCCTCTCTGTGTGTCTCTCCTTGTTCTCTGTAAATAAGCTCTGACCTTTTGCTACATAATCATTTCCTGGAGGCCGCACACACACTGCTTGTTTACTCCATCATAAGGATCACCTCCAAACAAGACCTCTTCCTGCTTGTGCATCACTATTTACTCTAGCGGCCTTCTTTTCTCCACCTCCCTTTCTCTCACTTCTCGTACTTGTTTTTTTTTTATCTATCTCAACCACCAACCACCCTTATCCATCTCTGTCTCTGCTTTTGCTTTTTTATCTACCATCCATCTCATTCTTTAGTATAACCTGTTAATGCTCTCCACTTATGTCACCTTTTTCTTCTTCATATACTTCTTTCCTTATGTCTCCATCCTCTTTTTCCTTATGTCACCATTGCAACAAATCAGTTTGTGCAATTTCTTCCCTCCCAGATTTTTCATCATCAGTTGTGAGTGGTATTAATGAAAAGTGGAAGTGGTTAGGACCTACTGAATCTCAGCCACAAAGTGGCAGACCACGTAAAGTTACAAAGCAGGTGCAGGGGCGTATAATGCATATATATAGAGTCCCAAACCTGATCTGGCATTAACACCAGCACAAAAACTGTGTGTCAGGGTTTCATAGCATAAATATAACTGTAAGTGAGTAACTGAAGTAATTTACCTACTGTGCTTTGATATCCACATTTAACCCAACTAGGGGGCAGTGAACACACTTGCCCTAAGCAGTAGGCAGCCCATGTCCACAGTGCTTAAGGGCACTTCGGTTGTGTCTTGTGAATATTAAGGGCTAAACCAGCAAACTTCTGGTCAAAAGACTGGTTCTCTAATCTTAAGCCATGGATTTCCATTACTGAGCATCTCCATGCAAGCCTTACATCATCGAGCACAATGCCAAACATTGGATGGAATGGTGTCAACCAGGGCACCACTGGACAACCTGATATGCCCTTCTAGATTAATGGCCACAATGTCTCACAGTCCTCATGAATAACTATAGAATGGGGTATCATAAAAGTTTCTCTAGATGTAATGTGCAGGTGCCCCAGGATTTTTGTCCATATAGTGTATCTTTCTCCCCCTACCCCTTTGTCTACCTCTTTCCATTCTTGGTTTCTTTTCTTGTACTCTTTTTGTTCTTTGTGACTTTCTCCTGAAGCTTGCTGTCATGCTACATGTTTGGAAGCTTGTACCACTATTCTAAGTGACTAATGAGAGGGAGGGCATATAAGCATTACAATAAGCTTTCCAGTCCAGGAGGAATAGGCAGATAATGTCATAATTTCATCTGTGTTGATCTTCGGTGTGTGTCTGTTTTAAATATTTGATTTGTTCCTGGTCGCTTAATGAGTCATCTCCTGGCTGGGTCATAATGATTGGGTTAGTCTCATGGGGAATCTGGAAGATGTAGATCATATACCAGTTGCTTGCATGGGTAGAAGTTAGCCAGATTAAGGTTTTCTTTTGTTTATTTTGTTTTAATTATAAGTGGTAGTTAATTGAAAAAGGAAACATCATCCAAGTACTCAGATAATTCCAAGTACCTGTCTCTCTGGAAAGTAGAAAATGAGACTGTGAAGCCACAGGGCAGCTACAGCCTGATGCTGTGACTTGATTCCACTTTAAATCTTGTCAGGGAGGAGGGTAGGGCACTCAGCTGGTCTGGTGTGTTGAAGGACATTTATCAAGTTTCTTGCTCAACACACTTTTCACTTTTCGGCATACTTTTCACACCTTGCTCACTATCTCCTTCTCTGAGGATGACAGGAAGCCATCACTTTAACCTATAGGGATTGCTGGACAATAATTTAGAGGACAGCAAACAACAGAGTTCAAGCAATGTGCTCAAAGTAGAAATTTCCCAATTATAAAAAAGAAAACTTCCAGCCCTGGGATGTAAAATGCCTCCCAGTGTCACTGGGGTATCCTTCTCCAAAGCCACTGACAACTACTGGTGTGTAGTTGGTGAGTGGAATACATACTGTCATCATGGTAGAGCTTCAGTTAAGTGCTTATATACTGTCTGCCAAACATCTGCCCCACACCACTTGAGAGGGCAAAGATATCAAAAAGATACCTTTTGTCCTGATTTCATGAAACTAAAGTGCCACATAGTGGTATGTACCTGTGCACCACCTATAGCTGCAGTTCTGGTGGCATAAAAGACACTAATTTGTGTCCTGTGCCACACTTACTTTGGCTTGACTAGTTGCAGACTTGGAAAAATTGGTGGCACCAGTACACATGGCCATTGACCAATTGGCCTCATGCCATCTTCAGACTTTGGAATTGGGTGATAACATTTACTGGTTGAGAGAAACTGTTCAGGGCAGCGCAGCTTCTTGGATCTCACCTGTTCTAGAGCACTGCTACAATATTTTGCCTTCTGGTTGATCCTGGTATATATAATCTATGTGGGTAGTCTTAGGTGAAGCTTTTGTCATCCTGCCCATATGAGTGCCTCTCCTCATCATTATAAAGGACTTGTTACTTACTGTCCTTCATGTCTTACTGTTCATCACTGTCTCCTTCTTTTGCTTCTAATACTTTTCCCAATCACCTTCATTTGAGCTGTTTCTCTTCCTCTCCATCTTCCTGATCTTGCCCTTTAACCCTGTTTCTTCCCTCTGTTCCTCTTTACGCCATTACAGCTCCGTATCTTTATCCATTCTCCTTGCATTCCACTCACCTTCCATCCCACAGTTACTTCCTTCCACCTGTTAATCTTTATCCCTTTATCCTCCTATTTCTGCACTTGAACTCCATTTGTCTTCCTGCCCTCTCTTACTTACCCAGCTCTGGTCTCCCTTACTCTATTCCTCTTCTTCTCATTGCTTGCTGCTTTCAGTCCCCATCCTACTGTCCTCCTTTGCCCCATTTTATTTTACTTCCTGCTCTCCCCACCCATTCCTCCCTCCCTCAATTCCTCTCTGTCTCATTTATCCTGCTATCCTTTACCCATCTTTCCCCACTCTCCCTGTTAATGCCCTTTTTTATCCATCCTTCTCACATTTTTTGTTTGCTGTCCCCCACCCCTTCACTTTTTTTCAGTTTTTTTTTCTAGGTGTTCCTTGTTATTTAATTCATCTTCTCTCTTACACCGTTTGCTAACCACGTCCCCTTACCTTGTCACCCCCCACCCCCACTCCCTTTCTGCCATGGGGGTCGTATCTTTAATTATTCTGTGATAATTAGTCCAACAGGGCATTTTCAACTGCATTGATATATGATGGTTCTGAATAGGAAGCTTGGTGTGCAAGAGTAGGACGAGTGTACAGAGGTAATCAGTATGCGGGCCAACACACTCGTAGCAGTTTCAATGGACACCAACCAGAAAGAGAGAGAGAATAAGCAAATCAATTGCGCACATGGCATGAAATTCCTTTAATGAGTTATACAACCATTAGCATGTAGCAGACATTCTGGACAGTTCAGTTGTTCAAATAATTTAACTACAAAGGATATGTTTCCATTTTGCATTAGAATAGAAGTGTGATTTAAGTTCACATATAACAGTTAAAATCGTTTCTGCTCAGTCTTTTCTTAAATAAAAATAAATCTCAACTGAATGCATTTTTTGTTTGCTTTGCAAAATTTGTTGACAATTGGACCCTACTACATTTCTGATGTATTACCCATATGTTGACGGTCATCATCAAGAATAAAAAAGGGTCTTTCCCTCGTTCTTATCAAACCTTCCTTTGGTAGATTTAGAGTCTTAAACATCTGATGCAGCCTCAAAGAGGCAGTTCAGTGAGCCGATGCTGTTTTATCCTCAGAATGATTGACGCCAGAAGGAATTCCAGTTCAGCTGTTAACACATTTGTGTACTTAGAGCTGACACATTGACACACATAACAGTGCGTCTCTGTGTTAAACAAATGGTTCGTTGAGCTGCAACTTGCTTGCAGATCGAAATAAAAGCTCTTCATAATCCTATAAAGGAGGACAAACACTGTTACAGTTTAAAAGAGGAAACGCTGTCAGTGCTGAATGAGTTCGAATTAAGTCAAGTGATAGGAACAGTGCCAGAAAAAGTGGTACACCAGTCTAATACTTGGTAGGTCCCCCACGGAAGAAATGTTTTCTAGGCAAAGAACACCTTACTTCCTGCAGAACGGTGCACAATTCTGTCTTATTCTGAGGTGTAGGATTTCTGTCTTCCACAACACATTGCATGGCAACCCAGATGTGTTCAATAACAATAATAATGGGACCAAAAGTCTGATATCAAATAAATATATTTGAATATTGAAAAACTGAAACAAAGAAAGAAAGAAAGGAATTGTTCAATACTTTAAAATGCACTATTTAAGACTAATAGGTTTTACACACACTTTAAGATTCTACATCAGTTCAAGTGCATCATTAAGAAAAAGGCTCATGGTATTGCTGACAGCATAATTTGTAATGGAAAAACTGAATAAAATAAAAACTTTCAGCACCCAGTCAGATGTGATGAAAGAAAGAGCCATCCTTAACCGAGAGGGGGAAAATGAATATAAATGAAGTTGACTCAGAGGTGTTTGGACCAATAATAAAGGAAAAACTGTTAGGGAAGTGTGCCTTTTAATATAAAGTTTATCACATTCATTTCACCTGCAGGCATCTACATTTTTATTAACTGTAGGACTCCAATAAGTTAAAATTTACTGATTTAATTGAAGCTTTATTTTTTTATACAAGCGAGTTAAAATTTCACCCAAAAAAGCGAATTTATATTTCATATAAATTATAAATAAAACATAAAAATAATCAAGTACTGACAGAAACCAGACTTGAGCCTGGTGTGTTTTAGCATTAATATGAATTAATAACCTCATAAACATTCACTAATCTCTGAACATCTTCGAATAGCATGTCTGCCCAAAACTGCATCCAGGTCAACACTTCATGGTGCCTCTTCAAGGACTAATGAGCTGATGACGATCCACGTCTGAGCCTCTCAGTCTCATTTAAAAAATCATATGTTGACACTAAACCTCATTTCCTTAATTTTAGTGTTAGGTTCCTGTGTGTGCAAATGTGTGTTGTTTTTCTTATTCTGTTATTCCTTATGCCTACTGGACATATCTATTGATACTACTGATATTTGTGTTGGTTGTTTAACTGCAAATCTTGCATGTTTTCTATCATTGTTATATTATTACACCCAAATTTACACTCAGACATTGACCTGACTGGGTTTTTTCCTTTTCTTCAATTGGACAACATTTGTGTTCATTTCTGATGTACATGTATTGTGTCTTTAGCCCAAGGCCCCCCACAAAAATATCTATTTTAATTTTTCATATAGTCAAGAAATATTCAAGGTCATTATTAACCATCTATCGTATTCATCAAGCATCAACAAGCACCTTTAACTTTCTCACATCAGCTGTCTCACATACCAGTATTCAACAACAAAAAAATCTCAAACAGACACCAACATTCAACCTGTAAAATTCAACTTTCTTCAAACACACCCATTATTTAAGTAATAAAGAATACAGATTATCCAGGACATACCAATATTTAACTAAATATTTAATATTTAATTAAAAAATAATACTATAAACAATCCAACAACCAACCAAATAAATAAATATAAAATTCAATAAACACACTAAATCCAACACACACTAAAGGTCAACTTAAAAAAAAGAAATAA